>CM022666.1:10054169-10088830 GCA_012295275.1 Chrysomallon squamiferum
CAAAGAAGCAGAAGTAACTAGAGTAAATCAGAATGGAAGTCAGTACATTTACAATTATGTGAGTAAGAATGTAAGTAACTACTTAACTAATGTCATAAGTTAGCAAGGGAGCCAGTAAGTTAGTAAATAGTAACCTAAGTAACTACATTAACAATGATCTAACTAAGAAACAAAGTAAGTAAGTACGTAAATAGTGATCTAAGATGGCAAGGAAGCGAGCAACTAAGAGAAAATGCAAATTTGTACATTAACAATTATCTAAGTAAGAACGTAATTAAGTACGTAAATAATGACATAAGTAAGCAAGGATGCAAGTTACTAAGTTAGTGAGAATGCAAGTTAGTACGTTAACAATTATCTAAGTAAGAAATAAATTTAGTACTTACGTAAATAGTGAGCTAAATAAGGAAGGAAACAAGTAACTAAGTAAGTGAGAATGCTAGTCATTACATTAACAATTATGTGAGTAAGAATGTGAGTAAGTGTTTAACTAGTGACCTAAGTTAGCGAGGAAGAGAATAAGTAAGTAAATAGTAACCTAAGTAAGTACATTAACAATTATCTAACTAAGAAATAAATTAAGTACGTAAGTAAATAATGACATAAGTAAGCAAGTATGCAAGTTTCTAAGTAAGTGAGAATGCAAGTAAGTACATTAACAATTATCTAAGTAATAAATAAATTAAGTAATTACGTAAATAGTGACCTAAGTAAGCAAGGAAGCAAGTAACTAAGTAAATCAGAATGGAAGTCAGTACATTTACAATTATGTGAGTAAGAATGTAAGTAACTACTTAACTAATGTCATAAGTTAGCAAGGGAGCCAGTAAGTTAGTAAATAGTAACCTAAGTAACTACATTAACAATGATCTAACTAAGAAACAAAGTAAAAAAAAGTACGTAAATAGTGATCTAAGATGGCAAGGAAGCGAGCAACTAAGAGAAAAATGCAAATTTGTACATTAACAATTATCTAAGTAAGAACGTAATTAAGTACGTAAATAATGACCTAAGTAAGCAAGGATGCAAGTTACTAAGTTAGTGAGAATGCAAGTTAGTACGTTAACAATTATCTAAGTAAGAAATAAATTTAGTACTTACGTAAATAGTGAGCTAAATAAGGAAGGAAACAAGTAACTAAGTAAGTGAGAATGCTAGTCATTACATTAACAATTATGTGAGTAAGAATGTGAGTAAGTGTTTAACTAGTGACCTAAGTTAGCGAGGAAGAGAATAAGTAAGTAAATAAATAGTAACCTAAGTAAGTACATTAACAATTAACAAACTATCTAACTAAAAAAAATTAAATTAAACTAAAAATAAATTAAAATATAATGACCTAAAGTAAGCAAAATATGCAAGTTTCTAAGTAAGTGAGAATGCAAGTAAAGTAAATTATCTAAACAAGTAATTAACAATTATCTAAGTAATAAATAAATTAAGTAATTAAGTAAATAGTGACCTAAGTAAGCAAGGAAAGCAAGTAACTAAGTAAAATCAGAATGGAAGTCAGTACATTTACAATTATGTGAGTAAGAATGTAAGTAACTACTTAACTAATGTCATAAGTTTAAGTTAAGGGGAGCCAGTAAGTTAGTAAATAGTAACCTAAGTAACTACATTAACAATGATCTAACTAAGAAACAAAGTAAAGTAAGTACGTAAATAAAATCTAAGATGGCAAGGAAGCGAGCAACTAAGAGAAAATGCAAATTTGTACATTAACAATTATCTAAGTAAGAACGTAATTAAGTACGTAAATAATGACCTAAAAATTAAGCAAGTAAGATAATTAAGTACGTAAATAATGACCTAAAGTAAGCAAGGATGCAAGTTACTAAGTTAGTGAGAATGCAAGTTAGTACGTTAACAATTATCTAAGTAAGAAATAAATTTAGTACTTACGTAAATAGTGAGCTAAATAAGGAAGGAAACAAGTAACTAAGTAAGTAAGAGAATGCTAGTCCATTACATTAACAATTATGTGAGTAAGAATGTGAGTAAGTGTTTAACTAGTGACCTAAGTTAGCGAGGAAGAGAATAAAGTAAGTAAATAAATAAACCTAAGTAAGTACATTAACAATTATCTAACTAAGAAATAAATTAAATAAAAGTAAATAAATAATAAATAATAACATAAGTAAGCAAAAAATGCAAGTTTCTAAGTAAGTGAGAATGCAAGTAAGTACATTAACAATTATCTAAGTAATAAATAAATTAAGTAATTAAAATAAATAGTGACCTAAGTAAGCAAAGGAAGCAAGTAACTAAGTAAAAATCAGAATGGAAGTCAGTACATTTACAATTATGTGAGTAAGAATGTAAGTAACTACTTAACTAATGTCATAAGTTAGCAAGGGAGCCAGTAAGTTAGTAAATAGTAACCTAAGTAACTACATTAACAATGATCTAACTAATCTAACAAAATGAAAAAAAAAACAAAGTAAATAATGATCTAAGATGGCAAGGAAGCGAGCAACTAAGAAAAATGCAAATTTGTACATTAACAATTATCTAAGTAAGAACGTAATTAAGTACGTAAATAATGACCTAAGTAAGCAAGGATGCAAGTTACTAAGTTAGTGAGAATGCAAGTTAGTACGTTAACAATTATCTAAGTAAGAAATAAATTTAAGTACTTACGTAAAATAGTGAGCTAAATAAATAAAAAGGAAACAAAATAACTAAGTAAGTGAGAATGCTAGTCATTACATTAACAATTATGTGAGTAAGAATGTGAGTAAGTGTTTAACTAGTGAAGTGTAAGTTAGTAATTAGGAAGAAATAAGTTAAGTAAATAAAAGTAGTAAGTAAGTAGTATTAACAATTATCTAACTAAAGAAATAAATTAAGTAAATAAAAAGTAAATAAATTAAGACAAAAATAAATAAGTAAGTAATAATGCAAAGTTTCTAAGTTTCTAAGTTTCTAAGAATGCAAATGCAAGTAATTAACATTAACAATTATCTAAGTAATAAATAAATTAAGTAATTAAGTAAATAGTGACCTAAGTAAGCAAGGAAGCAAGTAACTAAGTAAAATCAGAATGGAAGTCAGTACATTTACAATTATGTGAGTAAGAATGTAAGTAACTACTTAACTAATGTCATAAGTTAGCAAGGGAGCCAGTAAGTTAAGTAAATAGTAACCTAAGTAAGTACATTAACAATTATCTAACTAAGAAACAAAGTAAAAAGTAAATAAATAAATAAATAATCTAAGAAACAAGGAAGCTAAGCAACTAAGAGAAAATGCAAATTTGTACATTAACAATTATCTAAGTAAGAACGTAATTAAGTACGTAACTTAAAAAAGTAAAAATAAAATAATGACCTAAAAATAAGCAAGGATGCAAGTTACTAAGTTAGTGAGAATGCAAGTTAAGTAAGTTAACAATTATCTAAGTAAGAAATAAATTTAAGTAAATGCAATTATACGTAAATAAATAAATTTAGTACTTACGTAAATAAGGAAGGAAACAAGTAACTAACTAAGTAAGTGAGAATGCTAGTCATTACATTAACAATTATGTGAGTAAGAATGTGAGTAAGTGTTTAACTAGTGACCTAAGTTAGCGAGGAAGAGAATAAGTAAGTAAATAAATAGTAACCTAAGTAAGTAATTAACAATTATCTAACTAAGAAATAAATTAAGTAAATAATAAATAATAATAAAATAAAAAAAAGAAGTGCAAATAATGTTTCTAAGTAAGAAAGTTTCTAAGTGAGAATGTAAGTAATACATTAACAATTATCTAAATTAATAAATAAATAAATTAATTAAAATAAAATAATGACCCTAAAAAAAGCAAGGAAAAAAGTAACTAAAAAAAAATCAGAATGGAAGTCAGTACATTTACAATTATGTGAGTAAGAATGTAAGTAACTACTTAACTAATGTCATAAGTTAGCAAGGGAGCCAGTAAGTTAGTAAATAGTAACCTAAGTAACTACATTAACAATTATCTAACTAAGAAACAAAGTAAGTAAAGTAAGTAAAAAAATGATCTAAGATGGCAAGGAAGCGAGCAACTAAGAGAAAATGCAAATTTGTACATTAACAATTATCTAAGTAAGAACGTAATTAAGTACGTAAATAATGACCTAAGTAAGCAAGGATGCAAGTTAAGTAAGTTAGTGAGAATGCAAGTTAGTACGTTAACAATTATCTAAGTAAGAAAATAAATTTAGTACTTACGTAAATAATGAGCTAAATAAATAAGGAAAAAAGTAAATAAGTAAATAAATGAGAGTAAATAACAAGTAACAATTAACTGTGAGTAAGAAAGTCATGTGTGAGTAAGTGTTTAACTAGTGACCTAAGTTAGTGAGGAAGAAGAATAAAACTAGTAAATAGTAACCTAAGTAAGTAATTAACAATTAACTAACTAAGAAATAAATTAAGTAAGTAAGTAAATAAATGACCTAAAAAGTAATAAATTAAGTAAGTAAGTATTAAAGTAAACTAAGTAAGACATAATGCAATGCAAGTTTCTAAAGTAAGTGAGAATGCAAGTAAGTAACAATTAACAATTATCTAAGTAATAAATAAAATAAGTAATTAAAAATAGTGACCTAAGTAAGCAAGGAAGCAAGTAACTAAGTAAATCAGAATGGAAGTCAGTACATTTACAATTATGTGAGTAAGAATGTAAGTAACTACTTAACTAATGTCATAAGTTAGCAAGGGAGCCAGTAAGTTAGTAAATAGTAACCTAAGTAACTAACATTAACAATGATCTAACTAAGAAACAAAAAAGTAAAAAAAATAAATAATGATCTAAGATGGCAAGGAAGCGAAGAACTAAGAAAAATGCAAATTTGTACATTAACAATTATCTAAGTAAGAACAGTAATTAAGTACGTAAAAATAATGACCTAAGTAAGCAAGGATGCAAGTTACTAAGTTAAATAAGAATGCAAGTTAGTAAGTTAGTAAATTAACAATTATCTAAGTAAGTTAAAGTTAATTTAGTATTACGTAAATATTATCTAAAGTAAAAATAAATTTAGTAAATTAAAATAGTAAGCTAAATAAGGAAATAACAAGAAACAAGTAACTAAGTAAGTGCTAGTCATTACATTAACAATTATGTGAGTAAGAATGTGAGTAAGTGTTTAACTAGTGACCTAAGTTAGCGAGGAAGAGAATAAGTAAGTAAATAGTAAACTAAGTAAGTACATTAACAATTATCTAACTAAGAAATAAATTAAAATTAAGTAAATAATGACCTAAGTAAGCAAAATGCAAGTTTCTAAGTAAGTGAGAATAAAGTAAGTACATTAACAATTATCTAAGTAATAAATAAATTAAAGTAATAAATAAAATTAAAAAAAGTAAGTAAAAAAGTAAAAAAATAAGTAAATAAGAAAATGGAAGTCAGTACATTTACAATTATGTGAGTAAATATGTAAATCAGTAACTATTAACTAATGTGTGATAATGTAGTAACTACTTAACTAATGTCATAAGTTAGCCAAGTAAGTTAAGTAAATAGTAACCTAACCTAAACTACATTAACAATGATCTAACTAAGAAACAAAAGAAAAAAAAAGTAAGTAAATAAATGAATAGTGACTAAGATGGCAAGGAAGCGAGCAACTAAGAGAAAATGCAAATTTGTACATTAACAATTATCTAAGTAAGAACGTAATTAAGTAATTAAAATAAATAATGACCTAAGTAAGCAAGGATGCAAGTTACTAAGTTAAGGAGAATGCAAGTTAGTACGTTAACAATTATCTAAACAAAGAAATAAATTTAAGTTAATTTAAATTAAATAAATAAATGAAATAAGGAAGGAAACAAAATAACTAAGTAAGTGAGAATGCTAGTCATTACATTAACAATTATGTGAGTAAGAATGTGAGTAAGTGTTTAACTAGTGACCTAAGTTAGCGAGGAAAGAAATAAGTAAGTAAATAGTAACCTAAGTAAGTACATTAACAATTATCTAACTAAAAATAAAAATTAAATAAATAAATAAAAATAAATAAATAAAAAAGTAATAAATAAGTATAAAGTTCTAAGTAAAATGAGAATGCAAGTAAGCAAGTAATTAAAGAGAATGCAAGTAAGTATCTAACAATTATCTAAATAATAAATAAATTAAGTAATTACGTAAATAGTGACCTAAGTAAGCAAGGAAGCAAGTAACTAAGTAAATCAGAATGGAAGTCAGTACATTTACAATTATGTGAGTAAGAATGTAAGTAACTACTTAACTAATGTCATAAGTTAGCAAGGGAGCCAGTAAGTTAGTAAATAGTAACCTAAGTAACTACATTAACAATTATCTAACTAAAAAACAAAGTAAAAAAAAACAAGTAAAAAAAAATGATCTAAGATGGCAAGGAAGCGAGCAACTAAGAAAAATGCAAATTTGTACATTAACAATTATCTAAGTAAAAGAACGTAATTAAAAAAAATAATGAAAATTAAATAAAATTAAGGAATGCAAGTAAAGTAAAAATAAATAAAGTAAGTAAAGTAAGTAATAAATTACTAAGTAAAAGAAAGTTAGTAAGTTAACTAAGTAAAAAATAGTACGTTAACAATTATCTAAAAAAATAAATTTAGAAGGTAAATAAATAAGTGAGCTAAATAAGGAAGAAAAAGTAACTAAGTAAGTAAGTGAGAATGCTAGTCATTACATTAACAATTATGTGAGTAAGAATGTGAGTAAGTGTTTAACTAGTGACCTAAGTTAGACCTAAGAGAATAAGTAAGTAAATAGTAACCTAAGTAAGTAAATAACAATTATCTAACTAAAAATAAATTAAAATAAATAAATAAAAAATAATGAATAAGTAAAAATAAGTATGCAAGTTTCTAAGTAAGTGAGAATGCAAGTAAGTAATTAACAATTATCTAAGTAATAAAATAAATAAAAGTAATAATAAAAAATAATAAATAAAAATAGTGAATAAAAAGGTAAGTAAGTAAGGAAGCAAGTAAAAATCAGAATGGAAGTCAGTAATTTACAATTATGTGAAATTAAGAATGTAAGTAACTAACTAACTAACTAATGTCATAAATGTTAGCAAGGGAGCCAGTAAGTTAGTAAATAGTAACCTAAAAACCTAATTAACAATGATCTAACTAAGAAACAAAAACTAAAACAAAGTACGTAAATAATGATCTAAGATGGCAAGGAAAGGCAACTAAGAGAAAATGCAAATTTGTACATTAACAATTATCTAAGTAAGAACGTAATTAAGTACGTAAATAATGACCTAAGTAAGCAAGGATGCAAGTTACTAAGTTAGTGAGAATGCAAGTTAGTACGTTAACAATTATCTAAGTAAGAAATAAATTTAATAAATACGTAAATAAATTTAGCTAAATAAATAGGAAGGAAAAAAGTAACTAAGTAAAGTAAGAATAAAGTCAAAAGTTAACAAAGTATGTAGTAAGAATGTGAGTAAGTGTTTAACTAGTGACCTAAGTTAATAGGAAGTAAGAATAAATAAATAAATAAGTAAAAGTAAGTAAGTTAACAATTAAATAACTAAGAAAAAATTAAATAAAGTAAAAATAAATTAACTAAGTAAAAATTAAGTAAGTAAGTTTAATGACCTAAGTAAGCAAGTATGCAAGTTTCTAATGCAAATGAAGTAAGTAATGCAAGTAATTAATTAATAAATAAATAAAATAAATTAAAATAAATTAAGTAATTAAAAAATAGTGACCTAAGTAAGCAAGGAAGCAAGTAACTAAGTAAATCAGAATGGAAGTCAGTACATTTACAATTATGTGAGTAAGAATGTAAGTAACTACTTAACTAATGTCATAAGTTAGCAAGGGAGCCAGTAAGTTAGTAAATAGTAACCTAAGTAACTACATTAACAATGATCTAACTAAGAAACAAAGTAAAAGTAAGTAACTAAATAAATAGTGAAAAGATGGCAAGGAAGCTAAATGGACTAAGAGAAAAAATGCAAATTTGTACATTAAAATTATCTAAGTAAGAACATAATTAAGTTAACAATTAAAAAATGACCTAAGTAAATAATGAAAAAATTAAGTAAAGTTACTAAGTTAGTGAAGTGCAAGTTAGAATGCAAGTTAAGTACGTTAAAATTATCTAAGTAAGAAATAAATTTAGTACTTACGTAAATAAATGAGCTAAATAAGGAAGGAAACAAGTAACTAAGTAAGTAAGAAATGCTAGTCATTACATTAACAATTATGTAACAATTAAGTAAGAATGTGAGTAAGTGTTTAACTAGTGACCTAAGTTAGCGAGGAAGAGAATAAGTAAAAATAGTAACCTAAGTAAGTAATTAACAATTATCTAACTAAGAAATAAAATTAAGTAAAAGTAAAAAAATAATGACATAAAATAAGCAAAAATAATGCAAAGTTTCTAAGTAAGTTTCTAAGTAAATGTAAGTAAGTAAGTAAGTAATTATCTAAGTAAAATAAATAAATTAAAATTAAATAAAAAATAAATTAATTAAGTAAGCAAAGTAAAGCAAAGTAACTAAGTAAATCAAGAATGGAAGTAAGTAATTTACAATTATGTGATTTTAATTATGTGAGTAAATTAATTAAAGTAACTAATGTAACTAATGTCAAGTTAATTTAGGGAGCCAATAAGTTAGTAAATAAAGTAAAAAGTAAATAGTAACCAGTAAGTTAAATAAATAGTAACCTAAGTAAAATTAAATGAACTAACTAAGTAAAAAAAGTAAATAATCTAAAGATGGCAAGAAGGAGATGCAACTAAGAGAAAAAAAAATTTGCAAATTTGTACATTAACAATTATCTAAGTAAGAACGTAATTAAGTACGTAAATAATGACCTAAGTAAGCAAGGATGCAAGTTACTAAGTTAGTGAGAATGCAAGTTAGTACGTTAACAATTATCTAAGTAAGAAATAAATTTAGTACTTACGTAAATAGTGAGCTAAATAAGGAAGGAAACAAGTAACTAAATAAAAGTAAGAATGCTAAGTAATTACATTAACAATTATGTGAAAGAATGTGAACAAGTATTTAACTAATGACCTAAGTTAGTGAGGAAGAGTAAGTAAAGTAAATAGAACCTAAGTAAGTAATTAACAATTAAAGTAAGTAAATTAAAAATAAAGTAAGTAAATAAATAAACCTAAAAAGTAATTAAAAATTATCTAAAAAAAAAAAGTAAAAAATAACACCTAAGTAAGCAAGTATGCAAGTTTCTTTCTAAAGAAAGCAAGTGCAAGTAAATTAACAAACATCTAAGTAAAGTATAAATAAATTAAATTAAATAAAATAAGTAACCTAAATATAGTGACTAAGTAAGCAAGCAGGAAGCAAGTAACTAAGTAAATCAGAATGGAAGTCAGTACATTTACAATTATGTGAGTAAGAATGTAAGTAACTAACTTAACTAATGTCATAAGTTAGCAAGGGAGCCAGTAAGTTAGTAAATAGTAACCTAAGTAACTACATTAACAATAATCTAACTAAAACATTAACAAAGTAAAAAGTAAAAAAACAAATAGTGATCTAAGATGGCAAAGGAAGAGCAACTAAGAAAAAAATGAAAAAAAAGAATTAACAATTATCTAAATAAGAAAAAATTAAATTAAGTAAAAATAATGACCTAAAAAAAAGCAAAAGATGCAAGTAAAGTAAGTTAGTTAGAATGCAAGTTAGTTAGTAAGTTACAATTATCTAAGTAAGTAATAAATTTAATTAACAATAAAAAAATAAATAAGTAAAATAAAATAAGGAAATTTAGTAACTAAATAAGTAAGCTAAATAAAGAAGGAAAGTAACTAAGTAAGTGATTAAGTCATTATTATTAACAATTAAATTATGTGAGTGAAGAATGTGAATGTTAAGTGTTTAACTAGTGACCTACCTAAGTTAGCGAGGAAGAGAATAAGTAAAATAAATAGTAACCTAAGTAAGTACATTAACAATTATCTAACTAAGAAAAAAAAAAATAATACATAAGTAAGTAAGTAAATAATAAGTAAGTAAGCAAGTTGCAAGTAAGTAAAGTAAGTTAAAGTAATAAATAAATTAAATAAAATTAATTAAATAATAATAAAAATAAATTATAAGAAGTAAAAAATAAATAAAAAAATAAAGTAGTAAAACAATTATGTGAAAAGTAAGAATAAAGTAAAGTAAGTAACTAATGTCAAAGTTAATAAAAAATTATGGAGTAAGATTAATAAATAAATAAATAAAAACTAAACTAAACAATAATAAACAACTAAGTAAAAAAAGTAAAATAAAGTAAACTAAAAATAAAGTAGTAAAAAGTAAGGCAAAAAAAACTAAAAACTAACTAAGAAAAATGAACTAAAAACAAAAAGTAACGTAAATATCTAAGATGGCAAGGAAGCGAAATAACTAAGAGAAAATGCAAATTAACAATTATCTAAGTAAGAACGTAATTAAGTACGTAATAATAATGACCTAAGTAAGCAAGGATGCAAGTTACTAAGTTAGTGAGAATGCAAGTTAAGTACGTTAACAATTATCTAAGTAAGAAATAAATTTAGTAACGTAAATAATGAGCTAAATAAGGAAGGAAACAAGTAACTAAATAAAAGTAAATGCTAGTAAAAATTAACAATTATGTTAGTAAGAATGTGAGTAAGAGTTAACTAGTGACATTAAGTTACCTAAGAGAATTAAAGTAAATAGTAAGTAAGTAAGTAAAGTAAGTAATTAATAACTAAGTAAAGTAAATTAAGTAAGTAAATAAATAATAAATAAAAAAAAAATATAAAAAAAATAAGTAAATAATAAAGTAAAATAAATAAGTAATTATCAAGTAAGTAAAAATAAAAGTAAAAATAATAAAAGTAAATTAAAGTAATAAGAATAAAGTAAATAAAATTAAATTATCTAAGTAATAAAAATAAATAAAAATAAATAAATAAAAAGAAAGTAAGCAAGCAAGGAAGCAAGTAACTAAGTAAATCAGAATGGAAGTCAGTACATTTACAATTATGTGAGTAAGAATGTAAGTAACTACTTAACTAATGTCATAAGTTAGCAAGGGAGCCAGTAAGTTAGTAAATAGTAACCTAAGTAACTACATTAACAATATCTAACTAAGAAACAAAGTAAAAAGTAAGTAAAATAAATAGTGATCTAAGATGGCAAGGAAAGAAGCAACTAAGAGAAAATGCAAATTTGTACATTAACAATTATCTAAGTAAGAACGTAATTAATTAATTAAGTAATAAATAATGACCTAAGTAAGTAAGGATGCAAGTTAAGTAAGTTAGTGAGAATGCAAAGTTAAGTATGCAAGTTAGTTAAACAATTATCTAAGTAAGAAATAAATTTAGTACTTACGTAAATAGTGAGCTAAATAAGGAAGGAAACAAGTAACTAAGTAAGTAGAATGCTAAGTCATTACATTAACAATTAACAATTAAGAATGTGAGTAAATGTTTAACTAAGTGTTTAAGTTGACCTAACTAGTGAGAATAAAGTTAGAAGAAAAAAAAGTAAATAGTAACCTAAGTAAGTACATTAACAATTATCTAACTAAGAAATAAATTAAGTAAGTAAAAAAATAAATAATAAACATAAGTAAGCAAATGCAAGTTTCTAAGTAAGTGAGAATGCAAGTAAGTACATTAACAATTATCTAAGTAATAAATAAAATTAAGTAATTAAGTAAAATAATAACCTAAGTAAGTAAAGTAAAGTAACTAAGTAAAATCAAATGGAAGTCAGTACATTTACAATTATGTGAATAAGAATGTAAATAACTAACTAACTAATGTCATAAGTTAGCAAGGGAGCCAGTAAGTTAGTAAATAGTAAACCTAAGTAAGTAATTAACAATAACTAACTAAGAAACAAAGTAAAGTAAGTAAAATAGTGAAAAAAGATGTAAGTAAATAAATAATCTAAGATAACTAAGAGAAAATGCAAAATAAGAGAAAATAACAATTATCTAATTAACAATTATCTAAGTAAGAAAGTAAGTAATTAATAATACGTAATGACCTAAGTAAGCAAGGATGCAAGTTACTAAGTTAGTGAGAATGCAAGTTAGTACGTTAACAATTATCTAAGTAAATAAATAAATAAGTTAACACAATTATCTAAGTAAGAAATAAATTTAGTAATTAAAGTGAAATAAATAAGGAAGGAAACAAGTAACTAAGTAAGTTAAATGCAAGTCATTACATTAACAATTATGTGAATAAGAATGTGAGTAAGTGTTTAACTAGTGACCTAAGTTAGAGGAAGAGAAAAGTAAGTAAAAATAGTAACCTAAGTAAGTAAATTAACAATTATCTAACTAAAAATAAATTAAGTAAAAGTAAATAAAAATAATAACAAAATAAATAAGTAAAAATGCAAGTTTCTAAGTAAGTAGAATAATAATAAGTAAGTTAACAAAGTTAAGTAAGTAATAAAGTAAATTAACAATAATTAAATAAGTAATAAATAAATTAAATAATAAATAAATAAGAAAGCAAAAGCAAAGGAAGCAAGTAACTAAGTAAATCAGAATGGAAGTCAGTACATTTACAATTATGTGAGTAAGAATGTAAGTAACTACTTAACTAATGTCATAAGTTAGCAAGGGAGCCAGTAAGTTAGTAAATAGTAACCTAAGTAAGTAATTAACAATTATCTAACTAAGAAACAAAGTAAGTAAGTAACTAAGTAAAATAATGATCTAAGATGGCAAGGAAGCGAGCAACTAAGAGAAAATGCAAATTTGATAAAACAAAGGAAAAGCAAGAAAAAATTAAAACAAAAAATAATAAAATAAGAAGGAATTAAAGTAACAAAATAATGACCTAAGTAAGAATGCAAGAAGTAAATAAAAGTTAAAATTAAGTAGTTAGAAAGTTAAAAGTTAATTAATTAAGTAAGTAAATAATAAATTTAGTATTTAAGTAAATAAATAATTTAGAAAAATAAAAATAAGTAAGTAAAAAATAGAAAAGTAAACTAAGTAAGTAAATTAAAAGTAATTAATTAAGTTACAATATGTGAATGTGTTAATTAAGTAACAAGTAAGTAAGAATGTGAGTAAGTGTTTAACTAGTGACCTAAGTTAGCGAGGAAAGAGAATAAGTAAGTAAAAGTAACCTAAGTAAGTACATTAACAATTATCTAACTAAGAAATAAATTAAGTAAAGAAAAAATAATGACATAAGTAAGCAAATATGCAAGTTTCTAAGTAAGTGAGAATGCAAGTAAGTACATTAACAATTATCTAAGTAATAAAAAATTAAAATAATTAATAAATAAATAATTACCTAAAATAAGCAAAATAAAAAGTAACTAAGTAAATAAGAAATGGAAAGTCAAGTATTTACAATTATGTGAGTAAGAATGTAAGTAACTATTAACTAATGTCAAGAAATTTAGTAAGGGAGCCAGTAAGTAACAATAAACCTAAGTAAGTAAGTAAAACAATTATCTAACTAAGAAACAAAGTAAGTAACAAATAAAAATAACTAATCTAAGATGGCAAATAAAGCTAAGAACTAAGAAAAAAAACAAAAAGAAATTAAATAAAGATGGCAAAGGAAGCAAGAACAAAATGCAAATTTGTTAACACAATTATCTAAGTAAAACGTAATTAATTACGTAAATAATGACCTAAGTAAAGGATGATGCAAGTTACTAAGTTAGTGAGAATGCAAGTTAGTACGTTAACAATTATCTAAGTAAGAAATAAATTTAGTAATTACGTAAATAGTGAGCTAAATAAGGAAGGAAACAAGTAACTAAGTAAGTGAGAATGCAAGTCATTACATTAACAATTATGTGAGTAAGAATGTGAGTAAGTGTTTAACTAGTGACCTAAGTTAACTGAGGAAGAGAATAAGTAAGTAAATAGTAACCTAAGTAAGTAAATTAACAATTAAGTAACTAAGTAAATAAAATAAGTAAAAATAAATAAAAATAACCTAAGTAAAATAAAATAATAAATTAAAATATAAGTAAAAAGTAAGTAAGTAAAAATAAAAAGTAAAAAGTATGCAAGTTTCTAAGTAATGCAAAAAAAAATTAACAATTATCTAAGTAATAAAAAATAAAATTAATTAATTAAAATAAATAAAAAAAATTAAAAAATAAGCCTAAGTAAGCAAGTAAGCAATCAAATGGAAGTCATGGATGGAAGTCAGTACATTTACAATTATGTGAGTAAGAATGTAAGTAACTACTTAACTAATGTCATAAGTTAGCAAGGGAGCCAGTAAGTTAGTAAATAGTAACCTAAGTAACTACATTAACAATTATCTAACTAAGAAACAAAGTAAAAAAAATAAGTAAATAAAAATAAGATGGCAAGAAGGCAAGGAAAAATGCAAAATTTGTACATTAACAATTATCTAAGTAAGAAATTTGTAAATAATAAATAATAATCTACAAAGTAAATAATAATGCAAGTAAACAAAGTAATTAATAAGTGAAATAATGACCTAAGTAAGTTAACAATTATCTAAGTAAGAAAAAAAATTTAAGTAATTAAAATAAATAAATAAATAAGCTAAATAAATAAAGGAAACAAATAAAAGTAAGTAAATAAAATAAAAGTGAAAAAAAGAAATTAAGGAAATTAAGTTAAGTAGTCAATGTGAACAATTGTGTGTTAATTAACAATTAACTAAGTGTTTAACTATGTGAGTAAGTGTTTAACTAGTGACCTAAGTTAGCGAGGAGAGAGAATAAGTAAGTAAATAGTAAATAAGTAAACCTAAGTAAGTACATTAACAATTATCTAACTAAGAAATAAAAAGTTAAATTAAGTAAATAATAACAAGTAAGTAAGTAAGTAAGTGCAAGTTTCTAAGTAAGTGAAGAATGCAAGTAAAGTACATTAACAATTATCTAAGTAATAAATAAATTAAATAAATTAAATAAAAAATACCTAAAATAAATAGGAAGCAAGTAAATAAAATAAATAAAATGGAAGTCAGTAATTTACAATTATGTGAGTAAGAATGTAAATGTAACTAACTAACTAATTAATAATAAGTTAACAAGGGAGCCAGTAAGTTAGTAAATAAAAACCTAAGTAAGTACATTAACAATTAACTAACTAAGTAAACAAAGTAAGTAAGTAAATAAATAATAATCTAAGATGGCAAAAGAAGCAAACAACAAGAAAAAATAAAAAAAAAAAAAGTAACAAATTAATGATCTAAGATGGCAAATTAGCGAGCAACTAAGAAATAAAAATGCAAATTTGTACATTAACAATTATCTAAGTAAGAACGTAATTAAGTACGTAAATAATGACCTAAGTAAGCAAGGATGCAAGTTACTAAGTTAGTGAGAATGCAAGTTAGTACGTTAAACAATTATCTAAGTAAGAAATAAATTTAGTAAAATAGTGAGCTAAATAAGGAAGGAAACAAAAAAGAAAAGTAAGTAAGAATGCTAGTCATTAATTAACAATTAACAATAAGAATGTGAGTAAATGTTTAATAAGTATTGACCTAAGTTATTTGACCTAAATGAATAAGTAAGTAAATAGTAACCTAAGTAACCTAAGAAAAATAAAATATAAGTAATAAAAATTAAATAAAACTAAGTAAATAAATAAATAATAAATTAAAAAATAAATAAAAATAAAATAATTAAGTAAAGTAAGTGAAAAAAAGTAAGTAATTAACAATTATCTAAAGAATTAAATAAAAGTAAAAATAATAAATAAAAAAAAATAAATAATTAAATTAAGTAAAAAAAGAAGTAACCTAAAAATAAAAAGTAAAGTAAAAGTGGAAGTCAGAAGTCAATTACAATTATTTACAATTATGTGAGTAAGAATGTAAGTAACTACTTAACTAATGTCATAAGTTAGCAAGGGAGCCAGTAAGTTAGTAAATAGTAACCTAAGTAACTACATTAACAATGATCTAACTAAGAAACAAAGTAAGTAAGTAAAAATAAATAGATGATCTAAGATGGGAAGGAAGGAGCAACTAAGAGAAAAAAATAAAAATTTGTACATTAACAATTATCTAAGTAAGAACGTAATTAAATTACGTAAATAATGACCTAAATTATCTAAGTAAAGATGCAAGTTAAAGTAAAGTAAGAATTACAAGTTAGTACGTTAACAAACATCTAAATTAAGAAATAAATTTAGTACTTAAATAAATAGTGAGCTAAATAAAATAAGGAAACAAAATAACTAAATAAATAAGAATGCTAAAGTAATTAATTAAGTTATTAACAATTAAGAATGTGAATTATTAAGTAAGAATGTGTAAGTAAGTGACCTAAGTTAGTGAGGAAGAGAATAAGAGAGAAATAGTAATAAGTAAACCTAATAGTACCTAAGTAGTACATTAACAATTATCTAACTAAGAAATAAATTAAATAAGTAAGTAAATAATGACATAAGTAAGCAAGTATGCAAGTTTCTAAGTAAGTTTCTAAGAGAATGCAAGTAAGTACATTAACAATTATCTAAGTAATAAAAAATTAAAAATTAAGTAAATAAATAAATAATGAAAATAAAGCAAGGAAGCAAGTAACTAAGTAAATCAGAATGGAAGTCAGTACATTTACAATTATGTGAGTAAGAATGTAAGTAACTACTTAACTAATGTCATAAGTTAACAAATGGATAAGTTAGCAAGGAGTTAAGTAAATAGTAACCTAAGTAACTACATTAACAATAATCTAACTAAGAAACAAAAAGAAGTAAGTAAAGTAAATAAAAATAATGATCTAAGATGGCAAGGAAGCAAGCAACTAAGAGAAAATGCAAATTTGTACAAATAAAATGTTATCTAAGTAATTATCTAACGTAAACGTACGTAATTAAGTAAATAATAATGACCTAAGTAAGCAAGGATGCAAGTTACTAAGTTAGTGAGAATGCAAGTTAGTACGTTAACAATTATCTAAATAAGAAATAAATTTAAATAATTACGTAAATAGTGAGCTAAATAAGGAAGGAAACAAAAAGTAACTAAGTAAGTGAAATGCTAGTCATTACATTAACAATTATGTGAGTAAGAATGTGAGTAAGTGTTTAACTAACTAGTGACCTAAGTTAGAGGAAGAGAATAAATAAGTAAATAGTAAATAGTAAGTAAGTAATTAACAATTAACTAACTAAGAAATAAATTAAGTAAATAAGTAAAAAATAAATAATAAGTATAAAAGTAAGTAAATATGCAAAGTTTCTAAATAAGTAAATAAAAAAAAAAATAATAAGTCTAAAAGTAATAAATAAATTAAGTAAGTAATTAAATAAAAAAATAAAATTAAAAAGTAATTAATTAACAATTATCTAAGTAATAAAAATAAATAAGTAATTAAAAAATAGTGACCTAAGTAAAAAGAAGCAAGTAACTAAGTAACTAGTAAATCAGAATGGAAGTCAGTACATTTACAATGTGAGTAAGAATGTAAGTAACTACTTAACTAATGTCATAAGTTAGCAAGGGAGCCAGTAAGTTAGTAAATAGTAACCTAAGTAACTACATTAACAATTATCTAACTAAGAAACAAAGTAAGTAAGTACGTAAATAGTGATCTAAGATGGCAAGGAAGGGCAACTAAGAAAAAAATGCAAATTTGTACATTAACAATTATCTAAGTAAGAACAAACAAATTAAGAACGTAAATAATAACCTAAAAGTAAGACAAAGGATGCAAATGTTACTAAGTTAGTGAGAATGCAAGTTAAGTACGTTAACAATTATCAATTATCTAAGTAAGAAATAAATTTAGTACTTACGTAAATAGTGAGCTAAATAAGGAAGGAAAAAAGTAACTAAGTAAAAAAGAGAATGCTAAGTCATTACATTAAATAATTTATGTGATTAACAATTATGTGTAAGAATGTATGTGAGTTTTAATGAAAGAAATAAGTAAGTAAATAAATAAACCTAAGTAAGTACATTAACAATTATCTAACTAAGAAATAAATTAAATTAAGTAAGTAAATAATGACCTAAGAAAAGTAAGCAAGTATGCAAGTTTCTAAGTAAGTGAGAATGCAAGTAAGTAAGTATTAATTAATTATCTAAGTAATAAATAAATTAAGTAATTAAGTAAATAAAATGACCTAAGTAAGCAAGGAAGCAAGTAACTAAGTAAATCAGAATGGAAGTCAGTACATTTACAATTATGTGAGTAAGAATGTAAGTAACTACTTAACTAATGTCATAAGTTAGCAAGGGAGCCAGTAAGTTAGTAAATAGTAACCTAAGTAACTAGTACATTAACAATGATCTAACTAAGAAACAAAGTAAGTAAGTACGTAAATAGAATGATCTAAGATGGCAAGGAAGCGAGCAACTAAGAGAAAATGCAAATTTGTACATTAACAATTATCTAAGTAAGAACGTAATTAAGTACGTAAATAATGACCTAAGTAAGCAAGGATGCAAGTTACTAAGTTAGTGAGAATGCAAGTTAGTACGTTAACAATTATCTAAGTAAGAAATAAATTTAGTACTTACGTAAATAGTGAGCTAAATAAGGAAGGAAACAAGTAACTAAGTAAGTGAGAATGCTAGTCATTACATTAACAATTATGTGAGTAAGAATGTGAGTAAGTGTTTAACTAGTGACCTAAGTTAGCGAGGAAGAGAATAAGTAAGTAAATAGTAACCTAAGTAAGTACATTAACAATTATCTAACTAAGAAATAAATTAAGTAAGTAAGTAAATAATGACATAAGTAAGCAAGTATGCAAGTTTCTAAGTAAGTGAGAATGCAAGTAAGTACATATAACAATTATCTAAGTAATAAATAAATTAAATTAATTAATTAATTAAATAAATAGTGACCTAAGTAAGCAAGGAAGCAAGTAACTAAGTAAATCAGAATGGAAGTCAGTACATTTACAATTATGTGAGTAAGAATGTAAGTAACTACTTAACTAATGTCATAAGTTAGCAAGGGAGCCAGTAAGTTAGTAAATAGTAACCTAAGTAAGCTACATTAACAATGATCTAACTAAGAAACAAAGTAAGTAAGTACGTAAATAGTGATCTAAGATGGCAAGGAAGCGAGCAACTAAGAGAAAATGCAAATTTGTACATTAACAATTATCTAAGTAAGAACGTAATTAAGTACGTAAATAATGACCTAAGTAAGCAAGGATGCAAGTTACTAAGTTAGTGAGAATGCAAGTTAAGTACGTTAACAATTATCTAAGTAAGAAATAAATTTAGTACTTACGTAAATAAATGAGCTAAATAAGGAAAATAAACAAGTAAACAAGTAACTAAGTAAATGTGAGTGAGAATGCAAGTCATTACATTAACAATTATGTGAGTAAGAATGTGAGTAAGTGTTTAACTAGTGACCTAAGTTAGCGAGGAAGAGAATAAGTAAGTAAATAGTAACCTAAGTAAGTACATTAACAATTATCTAACTAAGAAATAAATTAAGTAAGTAAGTAAATAATGACCTAAGTAAGCAAATATGCAAGTTTCTAAGTAAGTGAGAATGCAAGTAAGTACATTAACAATTATCTAAGTAATAAATAAATTAAGTAATTAAGTAAATAGTGACCTAAGTAAGCAAGGAAGCAAGTAACTAAGTAAATCAGAATGGAAGTCAGTACATTTACAATTATGTGAGTAAGAATGTAAGTAACTACTTAACTAATGTCATAAGTTAAGTTAGCAAGGGAGCCAGTAAGTTAGTAAATAGTAACCTAAGTAACTACATTAACAATGATCTAACTAAGAAACAAAAAAAGTAAGTAAACGTAAATAGTGATCTAAGATGGCAAGGAAGCGAGCAACTAAGAGAAAATGCAAATTTGTACATTAACAATTATCTAAGTAAGAACGTAATTAAGTACGTAAATAATGACCTAAGTAAGCAAGGATGCAAGTTACTAAGTTAGTGAGAATGCAAGTTAGTACGTTAACAATTATCTAAGTAAGAAATAAATTTAGTACTTACGTAAATAGTGAGCTAAATAAGGAAGGAAACAAGTAACTAAGTAAGTGAGAATGCAAGTCATTACATTAACAATTATGTGAGTAAGAATGTGAGTAAGTGTTTAACTAGTGACCTAAGTTAGCGAGGAAGAGAATAAGTAAGTAAATAGTAACCTAAGTAAGTACATTAACAATTATCTAACTAAGAAACAAATTAAGTAAGTAAGTATATAATGACCTAAGTAAGCAAGTATGCAAGTTTCTAAGTAAGTGAGAATGCAAGTAAGTACATTAACAATTATCTAAGTAATAAATAAATTAAGTAATTACGTAAATAGTGACCTAAGTAAGCAAGGAAGCAAGTAACTAAGTAAATCAGAATGGAAGTCAGTACATTTACAATTATGTGAGTAAGAATGTAAGTAACTACTTAACTAATGTCATAAGTTAGCAAGGGAGCCAGTAAGTTAGTAAATAAATAGTAACCTAAGTAACTACATTAACAATTATCTAACTAAGAAACAAAGTAAAAAGTAAGTACGTAAATAGTGATCTAAGATGGCAAGGAAGCGAGCAACTAAGAGAAAATGCAAATTTGTACATTAACAATTATCTAAGTAAGAACGTAATTAAGTACGTAAATAATGACATAAGTAAGCAAGGATGCAAGTTACTAAGTTAGTGAGAATGCAAGTTAGTACGTTAACAATTATCTAAGTAAGAAATAAATTTAGTACTTACGTAAATAGTGAGCTAAATAAGGAAGGAAACAAGTAACTAAGTAAGTGAGAATGCTAGTCATTACATTAACAATTATGTGAGTAAGAATGTGAGTAAGTGTTTAACTAGTGACCTAAGTTAGCGAGGAAGAGAATAAGTAAGTAAATAGTAACCTAAGTAAGTACATTAACAATTATCTAACTAAGAAATAAATTAAGTAAGTAAGTATATAATGACCTAAGTAAGGAAATATGCAAGTTTCTAAGTAAGTGAGAATGCAAGTAAGTACATTAACAATTATCTAAGTAATAAATAAATTAAGTAATTAAGTAAATAGTGACCTAAGTAAGCAAGGAAGCAAGTAACTAAGTAAATCAGAATGGAAGTCAGTACATTTACAATTATGTGAGTAAGAATGTAAGTAACTACTTAACTAATGTCATAAGTTTAACAATTATCCAGTAAGAAAAAAGGTAAGTAAGTAAGTTAGTTAGTAAATAAGTAGTAACCTAAAAGTAATAACTAACTACATTAACAATTATCTAACTAAGAAACAAAAGTAAGTAAGTACGTAAATAGTGATCTAAGATGGCAAGGAAGCGAGCAACTAAGAGAAAAATGCAAATTTGTACATTAACAATTATCTAAGTAAGAAACGTAATTAAGTACGTAAATAATGACCTAAATAAAGTGAAGTTACTAAGTTAAATAGAAATGCAAGTTAGTACGTTAACAATTATCTAAGTAAAGAAATAAATTAACAATTATTAAGTAAGAAATAAATAAATACTTACGTAAATAATGAGCTAAATAAGGAAGGAAACAAGTAACTAAGTAAGTGAGAATGCTAGTCATTACATTAACAATTATGTGAGTAAGAATGTGAGTAAGTGTTTAACTAGTGACCTAAGTTAGCGAGGAAGAGAATAAGTAAGTAAATAGTAACCTAAGTAAGTAAGTACATTAACAATTATCTAACTAAGAAATATCTAACTAAGAAATAAATTAAGTAAATAATAATGACATAAGTAAGCAAGTATGCAAGTTTCTAAGTAAGTGAGAATGCAAGTAAGTACATTAACAATTATCTAAGTAATAAATAAATTAAGTAATTAAGTAAATAGTGACCTAAGTAAGCAAGGAAGCAAGTAACTAAGTAAATCAGAATGGAAGTCAGTACATTTACAATTATGTGAGTAAGAATGTAAGTAACTACTTAACTAATGTCATAAGTTAGCAAGGGAGCCAGTAAGTTAGTAAATAGTAACCTAAGTAACTACATTAACAATGATCTAACTAAGAAACAAAGTAAGTAAGTACGTAAATAGTGATCTAAGATGGCAAGGAAGCGAGCAACTAAGAGAAAATGCAAATTTGTACATTAACAATTATCTAAGTAAGAACGTAATTAAGTACGTAAAAAATTATCTAATGAAAAAATAAGCAACAAATAAGTAAGCAAGGATGCAAGTTACTAAGTTAGTGAGAATGCAAGTTAGTACGTTAACAATTATCTAAGTAAAAATAAATTTAGTACTTACGTAAATAGTGAGCTAAATAAGGAAGGAAACAAGTAACTAAGTAAGTGAGAATGCTAGTCATTACATTAACAATTATGTGAGTAAGAATGTGAGTAAGTGTTTAACTAGTGACCTAAGTTAGCGAGGAAGAGAATAAGTAAGTAAATAGTAACCTAAGTAAGTACATTAACAATTATCTAACTAAGAAACAAATTAAGTAAGTAAGTATATAATGACCTAAGTAAGCAAGTATGCAAGTTTCTAAGTAAGTGAGAATGCAAGTAAGTACATTAACAATTATCTAAGTAATAAATAAATTAAGTAATTAATTAAATTAAATAGTGACCTAAGTAAGCAAAGGAAGCAAGTAACTAAGTAAATCAGAATGGAAGTCAGTACATTTACAATTATGTGAGTAAGAATGTAAGTAACTACTTAACTAATGTCATAAGTTAGCAAGGGAGCCAGTAAGTTAGTAAATAGTAACCTAAGTAACTACATTAACAATGATCTAACTAAAAACAAAGTAAAAGTAAGTACGTAAATAAGTACGTAAATAGTGATCTAAGATGGCAAGGAAGCGAGCAACTAAGAGAAAATGCAAATTTGTACATTAACAATTATCTAAGTAAGAACGTAATTAAGTACGTAAATAATGACCTAAGTAAGCAAGGATGCAAGTTACTAAGTTAGTGAGAATGCAAGTTAGTACGTTAACAATTATCTAAGTAAGAAATAAATTTAGTACTTACGTAAATAGTGAGCTAAATAAGGAAGGAAACAAGTAACTAAGTAAGTGAGAATGCTAGTCATTACATTAACAATTATGTGAGTAAGAATGTGAGTAAGTGTTTAACTAGTGACCTAAGTTAGCGAGGAAGAGAATAAGTAAGTAAATAGTAACCTAAGTAAGTACATTAACAATTATCTAACTAAGAAATAAATTAAGTACGTAAGTAAATAATGACATAAGTAAGCAAGTATGCAAGTTTCTAAGTAAGTGAGAATGCAAGTAAGTACATTAACAATTATCTAAGTAATAAAAAAATTAAGTAATTAAGTAAATAGTGACCTAAGTAAGCAAGGAAGCAAGTAACTAAGTAAATCAGAATGGAAGTCAGTACATTTACAATTATGTGAGTAAGAATGTAAGTAACTACTTAACTAATGTCATAAGTTAGCAAGGGAGCCAGTAAGTTAGTAAATAGTAACCTAAGTAACTACATTAACAATGATCTAACTAAGAAACAAAGTAAGTAAGTACGTAAATAGTGATCTAAGATGGCAAGGAAGCGAGCAACTAAGAGAAAATGCAAATTTGTACATTAACAATTATCTAAGTAAGAACGTAATTAAGTACGTAAATAATGACCTAAGTAAGCAAGGATGCAAGTTACTAAGTTAGTGAGAATGCAAGTTAGTACGTTAACAATTATCTAAGTAAGAAATAAATTTAGTACTTACGTAAATAGTGAGCTAAATAAGGAAGGAAACAAGTAACTAAGTAAGTGAGAATGCTAGTCATTACATTAACAATTATGTGAGTAAGAATGTGAGTAAGTGTTTAACTAGTGACCTAAGTTAGCGAGGAAGAGAATAAGTAAGTAAATAGTAACCTAAGTAAGTACATTAACAATTATCTAACTAAGAAATAAATTAAGTAAGTAAGTAAATAATGACATAAGTAAGCAAGTATGCAAGTTTCTAAGTAAGTGAGAATGCAAGTAAAGTAAGTACATTAACAATTATCTAAGTAATAAAAAATTAAGTAATTACGTAAAAAAAGTGACCTAAGTAAGTAAGCAAGGAAGCAAGTAACTAAGTAAATCAGAATGGAAGTCAGTACATTTACAATTATGTGAGTAAATGAATGTAAGTAACTACTTAACTAATGTCATAAGTTAGCAAGGGAGCCAGTAAGTTAGTAAATAGTAACCTAAGTAACTACATTAACAATTATCTAACTAAGAAACAAAGTAAGTAAGTACGTAAATAGTGATCTAAGATGGCAAGGAAGCGAGCAACTAAGAGAAAATGCAAATTTGTACATTAACAATTATCTAAGTAAGAACGTAATTAAGTACGTAAATAATGACCTAAGTAAGCAAGGATGCAAGTTACTAAGTTAGTGAGAATGCAAGTTAGTACGTTAACAATTATCTAAGTAAGAAATAAATTTAGTACTTACGTAAATAGTGAGCTAAATAAGGAAGGAAACAAGTAACTAAGTAAGTGAGAATGCTAGTCATTACATTAACAATTATGTGAGTAAGAATGTGAGTAAGTGTTTAACTAGTGACCTAAGTTAGCGAGGAAGAGAATAAGTAAGTAAATAGTAACCTAAGTAAGTACATTAACAATTATCTAACTAAGAAATAAATTAAGTAAGTAAGTAAATAATGACCTAAGTAAGCAAGTATGCAAGTTTCTAAGTAAGTGAGAATGCAAGTAAGTACATTAACAATTATCTAAGTAATAAATAAATTAAGTAATTACGTAAATAGTGACCTAAGTAAGCAAGGAAGCAAGTAACTAAGTAAATCAGAATGGAAGTCAGTACATTTACAATTATGTGAGTAAGAATGTAAGTAACTACTTAACTAATGTCATAAGTTAGCAAGGGAGCCAGTAAGTTAGTAAATAGTAACCTAAGTAAGTACATTAACAATTATCTAACTAAGAAACAAAGTAAGTAAGTACGTAAATAGTGATCTAAGATGGCAAGGAAGCGAGCAACTAAGAGAAAATGCAAATTTGTACATTAACAATTATCTAAGTAAGAACGTAATTAAGTACGTAAATAATGACCTAAGTAAGCAAGGATGCAAGTTACTAAGTTAGTGAGAATGCAAGTTAGTACGTTAACAATTATCTAAGTAAGAAATAAATTTAGTACTTACGTAAATAGTGAGCTAAATAAGGAAGGAAACAAGTAACTAAGTAAGTGAGAATGCTAGTCATTACATTAACAATTATGTGAGTAAGAATGTGAGTAAGTAAGTGTTTAACTAGTGACCTAAGTTAGCGAGGAAGAGAATAAGTAAGTAAATAGTAACCTAAGTAAGTAAAGTACATTAACAATTATCTAACTAAAAAATAAATTAAGTAAGTAAGTATATAATGACCTAAGTAAGCAAGTATGCAAGTTTCTAAGTAAGTGAGAATGCAAGTAAGTACATTAACAATTATCTAAGTAATAAATAAATTAAGTAATTAAGTAAATAGTGACCTAAGTAAGCAAGGAAGCAAGTAACTAAGTAAATCAGAATGGAAGTCAGTACATTTACAATTATGTGAGTAAGAATGTAAGTAACTACTTAACTAATGTCATAAGTTAGCAAGGGAGCCAGTAAGTTAGTAAATAGTAACCTAAGTAACTACATTAACAATGATCTAACTAAGAAACAAAGTAAGTAAGTACGTAAATAATGATCTAAGATGGCAAAGGAAGCGAGCAACTAAGAGAAAATGCAAATTTGTACATTAACAATTATCTAAGTAAGAACGTAATTAAGTACGTAAATAATGACCTAAGTAAGCAAGGATGCAAGTTACTAAGTTAGTGAGAATGCAAGTTAGTACGTTAACAATTATCTAAGTAAGAAATAAATTTAGTACTTACGTAAATAGTGAGCTAAATAAGGAAGGAAACAAGTAACTAAGTAAGTGAGAATGCTAGTCATTACATTAACAATTATGTGAGTAAGAATGTGAGTAAGTGTTTAACTAGTGACCTAAGTTATCGAGGAAGAGAATAAGTAAGTAAATAGTAACCTAAGTAAGTACATTAACAATTATCTAACTAAGAAATAAATTAAGTAAGTAAGTAAATAATGACCTAAGTAAGCAAGTATGCAAGTTTCTAAGTAAGTGAGAATGCAAGTAAGTACATTAACAATTATCTAAGTAATAAATAAATTAAAATTAAATTAAAAATTAAGTAAATAAATGTGACCTAAGTAAGCAAGGAAGCAAGTAAGTAAATCAAATCAGAATGGAAGTCAGTACATTTACAATTATGTGAGTAAGAATGTAAGTAACTACTTAACTAATGTCATAAGTTAGCAAGGGAGCCAGTAAGTTAGTAAATAGTAACCTAAGTAACTACATTAACAATGATCTAACTAAGAAACAAAGTAAGTAAGTACGTAAATAGTGATCTAAGATGGCAAGGAAGCGAGCAACTAAGAGAAAATGCAAATTTGTACATTAACAATTATCTAAGTAAGAACGTAATTAAGTACGTAAATAATGACCTAAGTAAGCAAGGATGCAAGTTACTAAGTTAGTGAGAATGCAAGTTAGTACGTTAACAATTATCTAAGTAAGAAATAAATTTAGTACTTACGTAAATAGTGAGCTAAATAAGGAAGGAAACAAGTAACTAAGTAAGTGAGAATGCTAGTCATTACATTAACAATTATGTGAGTAAGAATGTGAGTAAGTGTTTAACTAGTGACCTAAGTTAGCGAGGAAGAGAATAAGTAAGTAAATAGTAACCTAAGTAAGTACATTAACAATTATCTAACTAAGAAATAAATTAAGTAAGTAAGTAAATAATGACCTAAGTAAGCAAGTATGCAAGTTTCTAAGTAAGTTTGCAAATAAGTGCAATTAACAATTATCTAAGTAATAAATTAACAATTATCTAAGTAATAAAAAATTAAAATTAAATAATTAAAGTAAATGGTAAGCTAAGTAAGCAAGGAAGCAAGTAACTAAGTAAATCAGAATGGAAGTCAGTACATTTACAATTATGTGAGTAAGAATGTAAGTAACTACTTAACTAATGTCATAAGTTAGCAAGGGAGCCAGTAAGTTCGTAAATAGAAACCTAAGTAAGTACATTAACAATTATCTAACTAAGAAACAAAGTATGTAAGTACGTAAATAATGATCGAAGATGGGAAGGAAGCGAGCAACTAAGAGAAAATGCAAATTTGTACATTAACAATTATCTAAGTAAGAACGTAATTAAGTACGTAAATAATGACATAAGTAAGCAAGGATGCAAGTTACTAAGTTAGTGAGAATGCAAGTTAGTACGTTAACAATTATCTAAGTAAGAAATAAATTTAGTACTTACGTAAATAGTGAGCTAAATAAGGAAGGAAACAAGTAACTAAGTAAGTGAGAATGCTAGTCATTACATTAACAATTATGTGAGTAAGAATGTGAGTAAGTGTTTAACTAGTGACCTAAGTTAGCGAGGAAGAGAATAAGTAAGTAAATAGTAACCTAAGTAAGTACATTAACAATTATCTAACTAAGAAATAAATTAAGTACGTAAGTAAATAATGACATAAGTAAGCAAGTATGCAAGTTTCTAAGTAAGTGAGAATGCAAGTAAGTACATTAACAATTATCTAAGTAATAAATAAATTAAGTAATTACGTAAATAGTGACCTAAGTAAGCAAGGAAGCAAGTAACTAAGTAAATCAGAATGGAAGTCAGTACATTTACAATTATGTGAGTAAGAATGTAAAAGTAACTACTTAACTAATGTCATAAGTTAGCAAGGGAGCCAGTAAGTTAGTAAATAGTAACCTAAGTAAGTACATTAACAATTATCTAACTAAGAAACAAAGTAAGTAAGTACGTAAATAATGATCGAAGATGGCAAGGAAGCGAGCAACTAAGAGAAAATGCAAATTTGTACATTAACAATTATCTAAGTAAGAACGTAATTAATTAAATACGTAAATAATGACCTAAGTAAAAGCAAGGATGCAAGTTACTAAGTTAGTGAGAATGCAAGTTAGTACGTTAACAATTATCTAAGTAAGAAATAAATTTAGTACTTACGTAAATAGTGAGCTAAATAAGGAAGGAAACAAGTAACTAAGTAAGTGAGAATGCTAGTCATTACATTAACAATTATGTGAGTAAGAATGTGAGTAAGTGTTTAACTAGTGACCTAAGTTAGCAGGAAAGAGAATAAGTAAGTAAATAGTAACCTGAAGTAAAGTACATTTAACAATTATCTAACTAAGAAATAAATTAAGTAAATAGTAAGTAAAAATAATGACCTAAGTAAGCAAGTATGCAAGTTTCTAAGTAAGTGAGAATGCAAGTAAGTACATTAACAATTATCTAAGTAATAAATAAATTAAGTAATTAAGTAAATAGTGACCTAAGTAAGCAAGGAAGCAAGTAACTAAGTAAATCAGAATGGAAGTCAGTACATTTACAATTATGTGAGTAAGAATGTAAGTAACTACTTAACTAATGTCATAAGTTAGCAAGGGAGCCAGTAAGTTAGTAAATAGTAACCTAAGTAACTACATTAACAATGATCTAACTAAGAAACAAAGTAAGTAAGTACGTAAATAGTGATCTAAGATGGCAAGGAAGCGAGCAACTAAGAGAAAATGCAAATTTGTACATTAACAATTATCTAAGTAAGAACGTAATTAAGTACGTAAATAATGACCTAAGTAAGCAAGGATGCAAGTTACTAAGTTAGTGAGAATGCAAGTTAGTACGTTAACAATTATCTAAGTAAGAAATAAATTTAGTACTTACGTAAATAGTGAGCTAAATAAGGAAGGAAACAAGTAACTAAGTAAGTGAGAATGCTAGTCATTACATTAACAATTATGTGAGTAAGAATGTGAGTAAGTGTTTAACTAGTGACCTAAGTTAGCGAGGAAGAGAATAAGTAAGTAAATAGTAACCTAAGTAAGTACATTAACAATTATCTAACTAAGAAATAAATTAAGTAAGTAAGTAAATAATGACATAAGTAAGCAAGTATGCAAGTTTCTAAGTAAGTGAGAATGCAAGTAAGTACATTAACAATTATCTAAGTAATAAATAAATTAAGTAATTAAGTAAATAGTGACCTAAGTAAGCAAGGAAGCAAGTAACTAAGTAAATCAGAATGGAAGTCAGTACATTTACAATTATGTGAGTAAGAATGTAAGTAACTACTTAACTAATGTCATAAGTTAGCAAGGGAGCCAGTAAGTTAGTAAATAGTAACCTAAGTAACTACATTAACAATTATCTAACTAAGAAACAAAAGTAAGTAAGTAAGTAAATAGTGATCTAAGATGGCAAGGAAGCGAGCAACTAAGAGAAAATGCAAATTTGTACATTAACAATTATCTAAGTAAGAACGTAATTAAGTACGTAAATAATGACCTAAGTAAGCAAGGATGCAAGTTACTAAGTTAGTGAGAATGCAAGTTAGTACGTTAACAATTATCTAAGTAAGAAATAAATTTAGTACTTACGTAAATAGTGAGCTAAATAAGGAAGGAAACAAGTAACTAAGTAAGTGAGAATGCTAGTCATTACATTAACAATTATGTGAGTAAGAATGTGAGTAAGTGTTTAACTAGTGACCTAAGTTAGCGAGGAAGAGAATAAGTAAGTAAATAGTAACCTAAGTAAGTACATTAACAATTATCTAACTAAGAAATAAATTAAGTAAGTAAATAATGACCGAAGTAAGCAAGGATGCAAGTTTCTAAGTAAGTGAGAATGCAAGTAAGTACATTAACAATTATCTAAGTAATAAAAAAATTAAGTAATTAAGTAAATAGTGACCTAAGTAAGCAAGGAAGCAAGTAACTAAGTAAATCAGAATGGAAGTCAGTACATTTACAATTATGTGAGTAAGAATGTAAGTAACTACTTAACTAATGTCATAAGTTAGCAAGGGAGCCAGTAAGTTAGTAAATAGTAACCTAAGTAACTACATTAACAATGATCTAACTAAGAAACAAAGTAAGTAAGTAAGTACGTAAATAGTGATCTAAGATGGGAAGGAAGCGAGCAACTAAGAGAAAATGCAAATTTGTACATTAACAATTATCTAAGTAAGAACGTAATTAAGTACGTAAATAATGACCTAAGTAAGCAAGGATGCAAGTTACTAAGTTAGTGAGAATGCAAGTTAGTACGTTAACAATTATCTAAGTAAGAAATAAATTTAGTACTTACGTAAATAGTGAGCTAAATAAGGAAGGAAACAAGTAACTAAGTAAGTGAGAATGCTAGTCATTACATTAACAATTATGTGAGTAAGAATGTGAGTAAGTGTTTAACTAGTGACCTAAGTTAGCGAGGAAGAGAATAAGTAAGTAAATAGTAACCTAAGTAAGTACATTAACAATTATCTAACTAAGAAATAAATTAAGTAAGTAAGTAAATAATGACATAAGTAAGCAAGTATGCAAGTTTCTAAGTAAGTGAGAATGCAAGTAAGTACATTAACAATTATCTAAGTAATAAAAAAATAAATAAATTAAGTAATTAAGTAAATAGTGACCTAAGTAAGCAAGGAAGCAAGTAACTAAGTAACTAAGTAAATCAGAATGGAAGTCAGTACATTTACAATTATGTGAGTAAGAATGTAAGTAACTACTTAACTAATGTCATAAGTTAGCAAGGGAGCCAGTAAGTTAGTAAATAGTAACCTAAGTAACTACATTAACAATGATCTAACTAAGAAACAAAGTAAGTAAGTACGTAAATAGTGATCTAAGATGGCAAGGAAGCGAGCAACTAAGAGAAAATGCAAATTTGTACATTAACAATTATCTAAGTAAGAACGTAATTAAGTACGTAAATAATGACCTAAGTAAGCAAGGATGCAAGTTACTAAGTTAGTGAGAGTGCAAGTTAGTACGTTAACAATTATCTAAGTAAGAAATAAATTTAGTACTTACGTAAATAGTGAGCTAAATAAGGAAGGAAACAAGTAACTAAGTAAGTGAGAATGCTAGTCATTACATTAACAATTATGTGAGTAAGAATGTGAGTAAGTGTTTAACTAGTGACCTAAGTTAGCGAGGAAGAGAATAAGTAAGTAAATAGTAACCTAAGTAAGTACATTAACAATTATCTAACTAAGAAATAAATTAAGTAAGTAAGTAAATAATGACATAAGTAAGAAATAAGCTAAATAAAGCAAGTTTCTAAGTAAGTGAGAATGCAAGTAAAAGTAATAGTACATTAACAATTATCTAAGTAATAAAAAAATTAAGTAATTAAGTAAATAGTGACCTAAGTAAGCAAGGAAGCAAGTAACTAAGTAAATCAGAATGGAAGTCAGTACATTTACAATTATGTGAGTAAGAATGTAAGTAACTACTTAACTAATGTCATAAGTTAGCAAGGGAGCCAGTAAGTTAGTAAATAGTAACCTAAGTAACTACATTAACAATGATCTAACTAAGAAACAAAGTAAGTAAGTACGTAAATAGTGATCTAAGATGGCAAGGAAGCGAGCAACTAAGAGAAAATGCAAATTTGTACATTAACAATTATCTAAAGTAAGAACGTAATTAAGTACGTAAATAATGACCTAAGTAAGCAAAATGCAAGTTACTAACAATTATCTAAGTAAGAAATAATTAAATAAGTTAATGACCTAAGTAAGTAAGCAAGTTAAGTTAGTGAGTGCAAGTTAACAACAATTATCTAAGTAAGAAATAAATTTAGTACTTACGTAAATAGTGAGCTAAATAAGGAAGGAAACAAGTAACTAAGTAAGTGAGAATGCTAGTCATTACATTAACAATTATGTGAGTAAGAATGTGAGTAAGTGTTTAACTAGTGACCTAAGTTAGCGAGGAAGAGAATAAGTAAGTAAATAGTAACCTAAGTAAGTACATTAACAATTATCTAACTAAGAAATAAATTAAGTACGTAAGTAAATAATGACCTAAGTAAGCAAGTATGCAAGTTTCTAAGTAAGTGAGAATGCAAGTAAGTACATTAACAATTATCTAAGTAATAAATAAATTAAGTAATTACGTAAATAGTGACCTAAGTAAGCAAGGAAGCAAGTAACTAAGTAAATCAGAATGGAAGTCAGTACATTTACAATTATGTGAGTAAGAATGTAAGTAACTACTTAACTAATGTCATAAGTTAGCAAGGGAGCCAGTAAGTTAGTAAATAGTAACCTAAGTAACTACATTAACAATGATCTAACTAAGAAACAAAGTAAGTAAGTACGTAAATAGTGATCTAAGATGGCAAGGAAGCGAGCAACTAAGAGAAAATGCAAATTTGTACATTAACAATTATCTAAGTAAGAACGTAATTAAGTACGTAAATAATGACCTAAGTAAGCAAGGATGCAAGTTACTAAGTTAGTGAGAATGCAAGTTAGTACGTTAACAATTATCTAAGTAAGAAATAAATTTAGTACTTACGTAAATAGTGAGCTAAATAAGGAAGGAAACAAGTAACTAAGTAAGTGAGAATGCTAGTCATTACATTAACAATTATGTGAGTAAGAATGTGAGTAAGTGTTTAACTAGTGACCTAAGTTAGCGAGGAAGAGAATAAGTAAGTAAATAGTAACCTAAGTAAGTACATTAACAATTATCTAACTAAGAAACAAATTAAGTAAGTAAGTATATAATGACCTAAGTAAGCAAGTATGCAAGTTTCTAAGTAAGTGAGAATGCAAGTAAGTACATTAACAATTATCTAAGTAATAAATAAATTAAGTAATTAAGTAAATAGTGACCTAAGTAAGCAAGGAAGCAAGTAACTAAGTAAATCAGAATGGAAGTCAGTACATTTACAATTATGTGAGTAAGAATGTAAGTAACTACTTAACTAATGTCATAAGTTAGCAAGGGAGCCAGTAAGTTAGTAAATAGTAACCTAAGTAAGTACATTAACAATTATCTAACTAAGAAACAAAGTAAGTAAGTACGTAAATAGTGATCTAAGATGGCAAGGAAGCGAGCAACTAAGAGAAAATGCAAATTTGTACATTAACAATTATCTAAGTAAGAACGTAATTAAGTACGTAAATAATGACCTAAGTAAGCAAGGATGCAAGTTACTAAGTTAGTGAGAATGCAAGTTAGTACGTTAACAATTATCTAAGTAAAAATAAATTTAGTACTTACGTAAATAAATGGTGAGCTAAATAAGGAAGGAAACAAGTAACTAAGTAAGTGAGAATGCTAGTCATTACATTAACAATTATGTGAGTAAGAATGTGAGTAAGTGTTTAACTAGTGACCTAAGTTAGCGAGGAAGAGAATAAGTAAGTAAATAGTAACCTAAGTAAGTACATTAACAATTATCTAACTAAGAAAATAAATTAAGTAAGTAAGTAAATAATGACCTAAGTAAGCAAATATGCAAGTTTCTAAGTAAGTGAGAATGCAAGTAAGTACATTAACAATTATCTAAGTAATAAATAAATTAAGTAATTAATTAAAAATAGTGACCTAAGTAAGCAAGGGAAGCAAGTAACTAAGTAAATCAGAATGGAAGTCAGTACATTTACAATTATGTGAGTAAGAATGTAAGTAACTACTTAACTAATGTCATAAGTTAGCAAGGGAGCCAGTAAGTTAGTAAATAGTAACCTAAGTAACTACATTAACAATGATCTAACTAAGAAACAAAGTAAGTAAGTACGTAAATAGTGATCTAAGATGGCAAGGAAGCGAGCAACTAAGAGAAAATGCAAATTTGTACATTAACAATTATCTAAGTAAGAACGTAATTAAGTACGTAAATAATGACCTAAGTAAGCAAGGATGCAAGTTACTAAGTTAGTGAGAATGCAAGTTAGTACGTTAACAATTATCTAAGTAAGAAATAAATTTAGTACTTACGTAAATAGTGAGCTAAATAAGGAAGGAAACAAGTAACTAAGTAAGTGAGAATGCTAGTCATTACATTAACAATTATGTGAGTAAGAATGTGAGTAAGTGTTTAACTAGTGACCTAAGTTAGCGAGGAAGAGAATAAGTAAGTAAATAGTAACCTAAGTAAGTACATTAACAATTATCTAACTAAGAAATAAATTAAGTAAGTAAGTAAATAATGACATAAGTAAGCAAGTATGCAAGTTTCTAAGTAAGTGAGAATGCAAGTAAGTACATTAACAATTATCTAAGTAATAAATAAATTAAGTAATTAAGTAAATAGTGACCTAAGTAAGCAAGGAAGCAAGTAACTAAGTAAATCAGAATGGAAGTCAGTACATTTACAATTATGTGAGTAAGAATGTAAGTAACTACTTAACTAATGTCATAAGTTAGCAAGGGAGCCAGTAAGTTAGTAAATAGTAACCTAAGTAACTACATTAACAATGATCTAACTAAGAAACAAAGTAAGTAAGTACGTAAATAATGATCTAAGATGGCAAGGAAGCGAGCAACTAAGAGAAAATGCAAATTTGTACATTAACAATTATCTAAGTAAGAACGTAATTAAGTACGTAAATAATGACCTAAGTAAGCAAGGATGCAAGTTACTAAGTTAGTGAGAATGCAAGTTAGTACGTTAACAATTATCTAAGTAAGAAATAAATTTAGTACTTACGTAAATAGTGAGCTAAATAAGGAAGGAAACAAGTAACTAAGTAAGTGAGAATGCTAGTCATTACATTAACAATTATGTGAGTAAGAATGTGAGTAAGTGTTTAACTAGTGACCTAAGTTAGCGAGGAAGAGAATAAGTAAGTAAATAGTAACCTAAGTAAGTACATTAACAATTATCTAACTAAGAAATAAATTAAGTACGTAAGTAAATAATGACATAAGTAAGCAAGCTAGGATGCAAGTTTCTA
>CM022666.1:10089030-10108215 GCA_012295275.1 Chrysomallon squamiferum
ACTATTTACTAACTTAGTCGCTTACTTGCTAACCTAGCACATTAATTAAGTAGTTACTTACATTCTTAGTCACATAATTGTAAATGTACTGACTTGCATTCTCTCTTAGTTAGGTACTTGCTTCCTTGCTTACTTAGGTCATTATTTACGTAATTACTTAATTTATTTATTACTTAGATAATTGTTAATGTACTTACTTCCATTCTCACTTCCTTAGAAACTTGCATCCTTGCTTACTTAGGTCATTATTTACTTACTTACTTAATTAATTTATTTGTTATTTAGATAATTGGTAATGTACTTACTTAGGTTACTATTTACTTACTTATTCTCTTCCTTGCTAACTTAGGTCATTAGCTAAGTACTTACTTACATTCTTACTCACATAATTGTTAATGTACTGACTTGCATTCTCACTTTCTTAGTTACTTGTTTCCTTGCTTACTTAGGTCATTATTTAGGTAAGTACTAAATTTATTTCTTACTTAGATAATTGTTAACGTACTTACTTGCATTCTCACTAACTAAGTAAGCTGCATTCTTGCTTACTTTGGTCATTATTTACGTACTTACTTACGTTGTTACTGAGATAATTGTTAATGTACAAATTTGCATTTTCACTTAGTTGCTCGCTTCCTTCCCAACTTAGATCATTATTTACGTACTTACTTACTTTCTTTCTTAGTTAGATAATTGTTATTGTATTTACTTAGGTTACTATTTACTAACTTAGTCGCTTACTTGCTAACCTAGCACATTAATTAAGTAGTTACTTACATTCTTAGTCACATAATTGTAAATGTACTGACTTGCATTCTCTCTTACTTAGGTACTTGCTTCCTTGCTTACTTAGGTCATTATTTACGTAATTACTTAATTTATTTATTACTTAGATAATTGTTAATGTACTTACTTGCATTCTCACTTACTTAGAAACTTGCATCCTTGCTTACTTAGGTCATTATTTACTTACTTACTTAATTTATTTCTTATTTAGATAATTGTTAATGTACTTACTTAGGTTACTATTTACTTACTTATTCTCTTCCTTGCTAACTTAGGTCATTAGCTAAATACTTACTTACATTCTTACTCACATAATTGTTAATGTACTGACTTGCATTCTCACTTTCTTAGTTACTTGTTTCCTTCCTTGCTTACTTAGGTCATTATTTAGGTAAGTACTAAATTTATTTCTTTACTTAGATAATTGTTAACGTACTTACTTATTCTCACTAACTAACTAATTTGCATCCTTGCTTGCTTACTTTTCATTATTTTACTAGGTTACGTTGTTATTGAGATAATTGTTAATGTACAAATTTGCATTTTCACTTACTTATTCCTTACATTCAACTTAGGATTATTTTACATTTTTTTATTTTTTCTTAGTTAGATAATTGTTATTGTATTTACTTAGGTTAATTTACTGACTTTGCATTCCTAACCTAGCACATTAATTTAGTTACATACATTCTTACTTAATTGTTAAATGCACTGACTTGCATTCTGACTTTTAGGTTATTTGCTTCCTTTTACTTAGGTCATTATTTATTTAATTATTTAATTTATTTATTTACTTAGATAATTGTTAATGTAATTTTACTTGCATTCTCATTTCCTTACTTGAAACTTCCATCCTTGCTTCCTTGCTTACCAACTTAGGTCATTTTACTTTTATTTAATTTAATTTATTTGTTATTTAGATAATTGGTAATGTACTTACTTAGGTTAGGTTATTTATTTACTTACTTATTCTCTTCCTTGCTAACTTAGGTCATTAGTTAAGTAATTACTTACTTACATTCTTATTCACATAATTGTTAATTGTTAATGTACTGACTTGCATTCTCACTTACTTAGTTACTTGTTTCCTTCCTTATTTAGCTCACTATTTACGTAAGTACTAAATTTATTTCTTACTTAGATAATTGTTAACGTACTTACTTGCATTCTCACTAACTTAGTAACTTGCATCCTTGCTTACTTAGGTCATTATTTACGTACTTAATTACGTTCTTACTTAGATAATTGTTAATGTACAAATTTGCATTTTCTCTTAGTTGCTCGCTTCCTTCCCAACTTAGATCATTATTTACGTACTTACTTACTTTCTTTCTTAGTTAGATAATTGTTATTGTATTTACTTAGGTTACTATTTACTAACTTAGTCGCTTACTTGCTAACCTAGCACATTAATTAAGTAGTTACTTACATTCTTAGTCACATAATTGTAAATGTACTGACTTGCATTCTCTCTTAGTTAGGTACTTGCTTCCTTGCTTACTTAGGTCATTATTTACGTAATTACTTAATTTATTTATTACTTAGATAATTGTTAATGTACTTACTTGCATTCTCACTTACTTAGAAACTTGCATCCTTGCTTACTTAGGTCATTATTTTATTATTTATTTTACTTACTTAATTTATTTGTTATTTAGATAATTGGAAATGTACTTACTTAGGTTACTATTTACTTACTTATTCTCTTCCTTGCTAACTTAGGTCATTAGCTAAGTACTTACTTACATTCTTACTCACATAATTGTTAATGTACTGACTTGCATTCTCACTTTCTTAGTTACTTGTTTCCTTGCTTACTTAGGTCATTATTTAGGTAAGTACTAAATTTATTTCTTACTTAGATAATTGTTAACGTACTTACTTGCATTCTCACACTGACTTACTAACTTGCATCCTTGCTTTACTACTTAGGTCATTATTTACGTACTTTAATTACGTTGTTATTTATTGAGATAATTGTTAATGTACAAATTTGCATTTTACCTTAGTTCCCTGCTTTCCTTCCCAACTTAGATCATTATTTACGTACTTACTTACTTTCTTTCTTAGTTAGATAATTGTTAATGTATTTACTTAGGTTACTATTTACTAACTTACTCGCTTACTTGCTAACCTAGGACATTAGTTAAGTACTTACTTACATTCTTACTCACATAATTGTAAATGTACTGACTTGCATTCTCTCTTACTTAGGTACTTTTCCTTCCTCCTTACTTTTAGGCCTTTTTTACTTAGGTCATTATTTTTAATAATTTTAATTTACGTAATTACTTAATTTATTTATTACTTAGATAATTGTTAATGTACTTACTTCCATTCTCACTTCCTTAGAAAGTTGCATCCTTGCTTACTTAGGTCATTATTTACTTACTTACTTAATTTATTTGTTATTTAGATAATTGGTAATGTACTTACTTAGGTTACTATTTACTTACTTATTCTCTTCCTTGCTAACTTAGGTCATTAGCTAAGTACGTACTTACTTACATTCTTACTCACATAATTGTTAATGTACTGACTTGCATTCTCACTTTCTTAGTTACTTGTTTCCTTGCTTACTTAGGTCATTATTTAGGTAAGTACTAAATTTATTTCTTACTTAGATAATTGTTAACGTACTTACTTGCATTCTCACTGACTTACTAACTTGCATCCTTGCTTACTTAGGTCATTATTTACGTACTTAATTACGTTCTTACTTAGATAATTGTTAATGTACAAATTTGCATTTTACCTTAGTTCCTCGCTTCCTTACCAACTTAGATCATTATTTATTTACTTACTTACTTACTTTCTTTCTTAGTTAGATAATTGTTAATGTATTTACTTAGGGTTATTTATTTACTTACTTACTCTGCTTACTTGCTAACCTAGGACACATTACTTTACTTACATTACATTCACACATTACTTACATCACATAATTGTCTTTGCTTACTTGACTTGCATTTCTGTTCTTACTTACTTTTATTTTTATTTCCTTCCTTGGTTTACTTAGGTCATTATTTACGTAATTACTTTAATTTATTTATTACTTAGATAATTGTTAATGTACTTACTTGCATTCTCACTTACTTAGAAACTTGCATCATTGCTTACTTAGGTCATTATTTACTTACTTTACTTATTTTTATTTGTTATTTAGATAATTGGTAAATGTACTTTACTTAGGTTACAATTATTTACTTACTTATTCTCTTCCTTGCTAACTTAGGTCATTAGTTAAGTACTTACTTACATTTTCTTACTCACATAATTGTTAATGTACTGACTTATTTCACACTTACTTAGTTACTTGTTTTCCTTGCTTTACTTAGGTCATTATTTAGGTAAGTACTAAATTTATTTCTTACTTAGATAATTGTTAACGTACTTATTTTTGCATTTCTCACTGACTTACTAACTTGCATCCTTGCTTTACTTAGGTATTATTTATTTACTTAATTACGTGTTCTTACTTAGATAATTGTTAATGTACAAATTTGCATTTTACCTTAGTTCCTCGCTTCCTACCCAACTTAGATCATTATTTATTTAATTTACTTACTTTACTTTCTTTCTTAGTTAGATAATTGTTAATGTTATGTAATTTATTTTAGGTTACTATTTACTAACTTACTTACTTACTTATTTGCTAACCTAGGACATTAGTTAACTTACTTACTTACATTCTTACTCACATAATTGTAAATGTACTGACTTGCATTCTCTCTTACTTAGGTACTTGCTTCCTTGGTTACTTAGGTCATTATTTACGTAATTACTTAATTTATTTATTACTTAGATAATTGTTAATGTACTTACTTGCATTCTCACTTACTTTGAAACTTGCATCCTTGCTTAGTTAGGTCATTATTTACTTACTTACTTAATTTATTTGTTATTTAGATAATTGGTAATGTACTTACTTAGGTTTAGGTTACTATTTATTTACTTTACTTATTCTCTTCCTTGCTAACTTAGGTCATTAGTTAAGTACTTACTTTACTTACATTCATTTACTCACATAATTGTTAATGTACTGACTTGCATTCTCATTCTGACTTTACTTAGTTACTTGTTTCCTTGCTTACTTAGGTCATTATTTAGGTAAGTACTAAATTTATTTCTTACTTAGATAATTGTTAACGTACTTACTTGCATTCTCACAGACTTACTAACTTGCATCCTTGCTTACTTAGGTCATTATTTACGTACTTAATTACGTTCTTACTTAGATAATTGTTAATGTACAAATTTGCATTTTACCTTAGTTTTAGTTTAGTTCCTCGCTTCCCTACCAACTTAGATCATTATTTTTTACTTACTTACTTTCTTTCTTAGTTAGATAATTGTTAATGTACTTACTTAGGTTACTATTTACTAACTTACTCGCTTACTTGCTAACCTAGGACATTAGTTAAATACTTACTTACATTCTTACTCACATAATTGTAAATGTACTGACTTGCATTCTCTCTTACTTAGGTACTTGCTTCCTTGGTTACTTAGGTCATTATTTACGTAATTACTTAATTTATTTATTACTTAGATAATTGTTAATGTACTTACTTGCATTCTCACTTACTTAGAAACTTGCATCATTGAAACTTAGGTCATTATTTCATTATTTTTTTTTTACTTTAATTATTTTATTTAGATTTAGATAATTGGTAATGTACTTATTTAGGTTTAGGTTATTTTTATTTACTTACTTTCTCTTCTTCCTAACTTAGGTCATTATTAGTTACTTACTTACATATATATTTTTACTGACTTTTAATTTACTCACATAATTTAAAGGTAATTTACTTACTTGCATAATTTACTTACTTACTTATTTTTTACTTATTTATTTTATTTATTTTTACTTACTTTTACTTTAGGTTATTTATTTAATTATTTAATTTATTTATTACTTAGATAATTGTTAATGTACTTTACTTGCATTTCACTTACTTGAAACTTGCATCCTTGCTTACTTTAGTTCATTATTTTTTTACTTACTTAATTTATTTGTTATTTAGATAATTGGTAATGTACTTACTTAGGTTACTATTTACTTACTTATTCTCTTCCTTGCTAACTTAGGTCATTAGTTAAGTACTTACTTACATTGTTACTCACATAATTGTTAATGTACTGACTTCTATTCTCACTTACTTAGTTACTTGTTTCCTTGCTTACTTAGGTCATTATTTAGGTAAGTACTAAATTTATTTCTTACTTAGATAATTGTTAACGTACTTACTTGCATTCTCGCTGACTTACTAACTTGCATCCTTGCTTACTTAGGTGATTATTTACGTACTTAATTACGTTCTTACTTACATAATTGTTAATGTACAAATTTGCATTTTACCTTAGTTCCTCGCTTCCTTACCAACTTAGATCATTATTTACGTACTTACTTACTTTCTTTCTTAGTTAGATAATTGTTAATGTACTTACTTAGGTTACTATTTACTAACTTACTCGCTTACTTGCTAACCTAGGACATTAGTTAAATACTTACTTACATTCTTACTCACATAATTGTAAATGTACTGACTTGCATTCTCTCTTACTTAGGTACTTGCTTCCTTGGTTACTTAGGTCATTATTTACGTAATTACTTAATTTATTTATTACTTAGATAATTGTTAATGTACTTACTTGCATTCTCACTTACTTAGAAACTTGCATCATGGCTTCCTTAGGTCATTATTTACTTACTTACTTAATTTATTTGTTATTTAGATAATTGGTAATGTACTTACTTAGGTTACTATTTACTTACTTATTCTCTTCCTTGCTAACTTAGGTCATTAGTTAAGTACTTACTTACATTCTTACTCACATAATTGTTAATGTACTGACTTGCATTCTGACTTACTTAGTTACTTGTTTCCTTGCTTACTTAGGTCATTATTTAGGTAAGTACTAAATTTATTTCTTACTTAGATAATTGTTAACGTAATTACTTGCATTCTCACAGACTTACTAACTTGCATCCTTGCTTACTTAGGTCATTATTTACGTACTTAATTACGTTCTTACTTACATAATTGTTAATGTACAAATTTGCATTTTACCTTAGTTCCTCGCTTCCTTACCAACTTAGATCATTATTTACGTACTTACTTACTTTCTTTCTTAGTTAGATAATTGTTAATGTACTTACTTAGGTTACTATTTACTAACTTACTCGCTTACTTGCTAACCTAGGACATTAGATAAATACTTACTTACATTCTTACTCACATAATTGTAAATGTACTGACTTGCATTCTCTCTTACTTAGGTACTTGCTTCCTTGGTTACTTAGGTCATTATTTACGTAATTATTAAATTTATTTTTTAGATAATTGTAATTACTTTAATTTATTTATTACTTAGATAATTGTTAATACTTACTTACTTGCATTTAATGTACTTTGCATTCTCACTTACTTAGAAACTTGCATCATTGCTTACTTAGGTCATTATTTACTTACTTACTTAATTTATTTGTTATTTAGATAATTGGTAATGTACTTACTTAGGTTACAATTTACTTACTTATTCTCTTCCTTGCTAACTTAGGTCATTAGTTAAGTACTTAGATACATTCTTACTCACATAATTGTAAAGGTACTGACTTGCATTCTGACTTACTTAGTTACTTGCTTCCTTGCTTACTTAGGTCATTATTTACGTAATTACTTAATTTATTTATTACTTAGATAATTGTTAATGTACTTACTTGCATTCTCACTTACTTTGAAACTTGCATCATTGCTTAGTTAGGTCATTATTTACTTACTTACTTAATTTATTTGTTATTTAGATAATTGGTAATGTACTTACTTAGGTTACTATTTACTTTTATCTTACTTATTCTCTTCCTTGCTAACTTAGGTCATTAGTTAAGTACTTACTTACATTATTACTCACATAATTGTTAATGTACTGACTTCTATTCTCACTTACTTAGTTACTTGTTTCCTTGCTTACTTAGGTCATTATTTAGGTAAGTACTAAATTTATTTCTTACTTAGATAATTGTTAACGTACTTACTTGCATTCTCGCTGACTTACTAACTTGCATCCTTGCTTACTTAGGTGATTATTTACGTACTTAATTACGTTCTTACTTACATAATTGTTAATGTACAAATTTGCATTTTACCTTAGTTCCTCGCTTCCTTACCAACTTAGATCATTATTTACGTACTTACTTACTTTCTTTCTTAGTTAGATAATTGTTAATGTACTTACTTAGGTTACTATTTATTTAATTTACTAACTTACTCGCTTACTTGCTAACCTAGGACATTAGTTAAATACTTACTTACATTCTTACTCACATAATTGTAAATGTACTGACTTGCATTCTCTCTTACTTAGGTACTTGCTTCCTTGGTTACTTAGGTCATTATTTACGTAATTACTTAATTTATTTATTACTTAGATAATTGTTAATGTACTTACTTGCATTCTCACTTAGTTTGAAACTTGCATCCTTGCTTAGTTAGGTCATTATTTACTTACTTACTTAATTTATTTGTTATTTAGATAATTGGTAATGTACTTACTTAGGTTACTATTTACTTACTTATTCTCTTCCTTGCTAACTTAGGTCATTAGTTAAGTACTTACTTACTTACATTATTACTCACATAATTGTTAATGTACTGACTTGCTCTATTCTGACTTACTTACTTAGTTACTTGATTCCTTGTTTACTTAGGTCATTATTTAGGTAAGTACTAAATTTATTTCTTACTTAGATAATTGTTAACGTAATTACTTGCATTCTCACAGACTTACTAACTTGCATCCTTGCTTACTTAGGTCATTATTTACGTACTTAATTACGTTCTTACTTACATAATTGTTAATGTACAAATTTTTGCATTTTACCTTAGTTCCTCTGCTTCCTTACCAACTTAGATCATTATTTATTTACGTACTTACTTACTTTTTTTTTTTCTTAGTTAGATAATTGTTAATGTATTTTATTTTAGGTTACTATTTACTAACTTACTCGCTTACTTGCTAACCTAGGACATTAGTTAAATACTTACTTACATTCTTACTCACATAATTGTAAATGTACTGACTTGCATTCTCTCTTACTTAGGTACTTGCTTCCTTGGTTACTTAGGTCATTATTTACGTAATTACTTAATTTATTTATTACTTAGATAATTGTTAATGTACTTACTTGCATTCTCACTTAGTTTGAAACTTGCATCCTTGCTTAGTTAGGTCATTATTTACTTACTTACTTAATTTATTTGTTATTTAGATAATTGGTAATGTACTTACTTAGGTTACTATTTACTTACTTATTCTCTTCCTTGCTAACTTAGGTCATTAGTTAAGTACTTACTTACATTCTTACTCACATAACTGTTAATTTACTGACTTGCATTCTGACTTACTTAGTTACTTGATTCCTTGCTTACTTAGGTCATTATTTAGGTAAGTACTAAATTTATTTCTTACTTAGATAATTGTTAACGTAATTACTTGCATTCTCACAGACTTACTAACTTGCATCCTTGCTTACTTAGGTCATTACTTACGTACTTAATTACGTTCTTACTTACATTATTGTTAATGTACAAATTTGCATTTTACCTTAGTTCCTCGCTTCCTTACCACCTTAGATCATTATTTACGTACTTACTTACTTTCTTTCTTAGTTAGATAATTGTTAATGTACTTACTTAGGTTACTATTTACTAACTTACTCGCTTACTTGCTAACCTAGGACATTAGTTAAATACTTACTTACATTCTTACTCACATAATTGTAAATGTACTGACTTGCATTCTCTCTTACTTAGGTACTTGCTTCCTTGGTTACTTAGGTCATTATTTACGTAATTACTTAATTTATTTATTACTTAGATAATTGTTAATGTACTTACTTGCATTCTCACTTACTTTGAAACTTGCATCCTTGCTTAGTTAGGTCATTATTTACTTTTACTTACTTAATTTTTATTTGTTATTTAGATAATTGTGGTAATGTGTACTTACTTAGGTTACTATTTACTTACTTATTCTCTTCCTTGCTAACTTAGGTCATTAGTTAAGTACTTACTTACATTCTTACTCACATAACTGTTAATGTACTGACTTGCATTCTGACTTACTTAGTTACTTGATTCCTTGCTTACTTAGGTCATTATTTAGGTAAGTACTAAATTTATTTCTTACTTAGATAATTGTTAACGTAATTACTTGCATTCTCACAGACTTACTAACTTGCATCCTTGCTTACTTAGGTCATTATTTACGTACTTAATTACGTTCTTACTTACATAATTGTTAATGTACAAATTTGCATTTTACCTTAGTTCCTCGCTTCCTTACCAACTTAGATCATTATTTACGTACTTACTTACTTTCTTTCTTAGTTAGATAATTGTTAATGTACTTACTTAGGTTACTATTTACTAACTTACTCGCTTACTTGCTAACCTAGGACATTAGATAAATACTTACTTACATTCTTACTCACATAATTGTAAATGTACTGACTTGCATTCTCTCTTACTTAGGTACTTGCTTCCTTGGTTACTTAGGCCATTATTTACGTAATTACTTAATTTATTTATTACTTAGATAATTGTTAATGTACTTACTTGCATTCTCACTTACTTAGAAACTTGCATCATTGCTTACTTAGGTCATTATTTACTTACTTACTTAATTTATTTGTTATTTAGATAATTGGTAATGTACTTACTTAGGTTACAATTTACTTACTTATTCTCTTCCTTGCTAACTTAGGTCATTAGTTAAGTACTCAGATATATTTTCACTCACATAATTGTAAAGGTACTGACTTGCATTCTGACTTACTTAGTTACTTGCTTCCTTGGTTACTTAGGTCATTATTTACGTAATTACTTAATTTATTTATTACTTAGATAATTGTTAATGTACTTACTTGCATTCTCACTTACTTTGAAACTTGCATCCTTGCTTAGTTAGGTCATTATTTACTTACTTACTTAATTTATTTGTTATTTAGATAATTGGTAATGTACTTACTTAGGTTACTATTTACTTACTTATTCTCTTCCTTGCTAACTTAGGTCATTAGTTAAGTACTTACTTACATTATTACTCACATAATTGTTAATGTACTGACTTCTATTCTCACTTACTTAGTTACTTGTTTCCTTGCTTACTTAGGTCATTATTTAGGTAAGTACTAAATGTATTTCTTACTTAGATAATTGTTAACGTACTTACTTGCATTCTCGCTGACTTACTAACTTGCATCCTTGCTTACTTAGGTGATTATTTACGTACTTAATTACGTTCTTACTTAGTTAATTGTTAATGTACAAATTTGCATTTTACCTTAGTTCCTCGCTTCCTTACCCACTAAGATCATTATTTACGTACTTACTTACTTTCTTTCTTAGTTAGATAATTGTTAATGTACTTACTTAGGTTACTATTTACTAACTTACTCGCTTATTTGCTAACCTAGGACATTAGTTAAATACTTACTTACATTCTTACTCACATAATTGTAAATGTACTGACTTGCATTCTCTCTTACTTAGGTACTTGCTTCCTTGGTTACTTAGGTCATTATTTACGTAATTACTTAATTTATTTATTACTTAGATAATTGTTAATGTACTTACTTGCATTCTCACTTAGTTTGAAACTTGCATCCTTGCTTAGTTAGGTCATTATTTATTTACTTTACTTAATTTATTTTTATTTGATTTAGATAATGGTAATGTACTTTTCTTTTAGGTTATTTTATTTACTTACTTATTCTCTTCCTTGCTAACTTAGGTCATTAGTTAAGTACTTACTTACATTCTTACTCACATAACTGTTAATTTACTGACTTGCATTCTGACTTACTTAGTTACTTGATTCCTTGCTTACTTAGGTCATTATTTAGGTAAGTACTAAATTTATTTCTTACTTAGATAATTGTTAACGTAATTACTTGCATTCTCACAGACTTACTAACTTGCATCCCTTGTTTTACTTTAGGTCATTATTTACGTACTTAATTATGTTATTACTTTAGATAATTGTTAATGTACAAATTTTGCATTTTACTTTAGTTCCTGCTTCCTTACCAACTTAGATCATTATTTTTATTGTACTTACTTAAATTTTTTTCCTTAGTTAGATAATTGTTAATGTAATTTACTTTAGGTTACCATTTACTAACTTACCTGCTTCCTTTGCTAACCTAGGGACATTATTTAAATACTTACTTACACATTTTACTTACATAATTTAAAATGTACTTGACTTGCATCCTGACTCACTTAGGTTGCTTCCCTACCAACTTTAGGACATTTCATTTATGTAATTACTTAATTCCATTTATTACTTAGATAAAATGTACTAATGTATTTTACTTAGGTTTCCCTTCACTTTACTTAGAAATTAGAAACTTGTATTATTTACTACTTCATTTCATGCTACTTACTTTAATTGCTTATTTCCAGGATTTATTAACTTAATTACTTAATTTACTTACATTCCCTCTTACTTTAGATAATTGTATCATTATTTAATTTTACTTATATTCTTTCACTTTAAATTTACTTACTGATTTATTCTTACTTAGCAACTTCCTTAATTATTTGAAAGATCAATTTTCACTTAATTATTTTTTTTTCTTTATTACTTAGATAAATTGTTAATGTACCTTAATTTATTTTCCATTTCCTTACTTTACTTGAAACCTTTCTACTAACTTAGTTTACTTTTAATTTTTATTTTACTTATTTTTTAATTTATTTGTTATTTAGATAATTTAATGTTTTCTACTGACTTATTTTCTCTCCTTATTCTCTCTTCCCTACAACTTAGGCATCATTTGGCATTTACACTATTCACATTTCCCAATTAATGCACTAATCTCTATTTTACTTAGATACTTGTTAATTTACTTATTAGCTATTTTACCTCCAATTAAAAATGTATTTCTTTACTTAGATAAATTGTTAACGTAATTTACTTAGGTTGCTACAACTTATTAACTTATCCCTTTTTACTTTTCTTATTTTTGATTATTTCTAATTAGATAAATTTTACTGCATAATTTTCTACAACCACATTTTCACATTAGTTCCCCTCCTTTACCTACTAAGATCATTATTTTCTGTACTTTTCTATTTCTCTTAGTTAGATAATTGTTAATGTACTTTACTTAGGTTACTTAAATCCTTACTTTTTACTTTCCTCCTAATTAACCTAGGTATTATTTAATCCTACTTACATCTTTATTTCTTTTACTTGATAAAATGTAATTTACTTCATACTCTACTTCACTTATTTAACTGCATCCTTGTTTACTTTAGGTCATTTTTATTGTAATTCACTTAATCCATTTCATATTATTTAGATAATAATGTACAAATTTGCATTTTACCTTACTTTTGAAACTTGCATCCTACTTCAACTTAGGTCATTATTTACTTATTTCATTTAATTTCATTTTGTTATTTAGATAATTGTTAATGTAACTTTACTTAGGTTACTATTTACTTAACTTTATTCCTCTCCCTTGCTAACTTAGGTCATTAGTTAACACTTACACTTACATTCTTTACCTCACATAATTGTAAAATGTAATTGACTTGCATCTGACTTACTTAGAACACTTTGCTTCCTTTTTTACTTAGGGTGGGCCATTTACTTAATTACTTAATTTATTTACTTTAGATAATTGTTAATGTACTTACTTTTGCATTCCTCACTAGTTTTTGAAACTTTGCATCCTTAGGTTTAGTTTAGGTCATTTATTTACTTTATTACTTAATTTATTTGAATTTAGATAATGGTTAATGTACTAAATTACAATTTATTAATTTACTTATTCTCTTCTTTTACAACTTAGGGTCATTAGTTGGGTTACACTTTAACTTACATTACTTTAGATAATTGTTAATGTACTGACTTGCATTCCTGACTTACTTAGTTACTTCTCCTTTCCTTTGCTTACTTAGGGTCACATATTTAGGTAAGTACTTAAATTTATTTTTTACTTAGATAATTGTTAACGTACTTACTTTGCATTCTCCACTTCTACTAACTTGCATCTTTTGCTTTACTTTATTTAATTTCATGCACTTAACTTTTATTTGTTCCTTACTTAGATAATTGTTAATGTACAAATTTTGCATTCCACCTTAGAAACTGCCTCCTTACCAACTTAGATCATTTATTTACGTACTTACTTAATTTCTTTCTTTTAGATAATTGTTAATGTAATACATTTTAGGTTTTTTTATTTACTAACTTACTCTTGCTTACTTGCTAACCCAGGACATTACACTAAATACTTACTTACATTTTACTCACATAATTGTAAAATGCACTGACTTTGCATTCCTCTCTACTTACTTAGCTACTTGCTTCCCTTGGTTACTTAGGCCATTTCATGTAATTATTTAATTCCATTTATTACTTCTTAGATAATTGTTAATGTACTTAATTCTTTTTGCATTGCATTTCACTTACTTAGAAACCTGCATCCCTGTTTACTTAATCATTATTTTATTTTACTTACTTAATCCATTTGTTATTTAGATAATTGGTAATGTAATTTACTTAGGTTACTTTTTATTACTTATTTATTCTCTCCCCTAACTTAGGTCATTAGTAAAGCACTTTACTTTACATTCTTACTCACATAATTGTTAATGTACTGACTCTATTCTCCTTACTTTAGTTAATTTGCTTCCCTTGCTTACTTAGGTCATTATTTTCAGGTAAGTACTAAATTTATTCTTTACTTAGATAATTGTTAACGTAACTTACTTGCATTCTCTCCCTGACTTACTAACTTGCATCCTGTTTCTTTAGGGATTATTTTATGTAATTTAATTACGTTGTTAATTTTAGATAATTGTTAATGTACAAATTTTGCATTTTACCTTAGTTGCCTGCCTTCCTACCAACCAAGATCATTGGCCCATTTACTTACTTAATTACTTTCTTTTAGTTAGATAATTGTTAATGTACTTTATTTTAGGTTGCTACTTTACTTAGTGGCTTACCTCCTAACATTAACTTAGTTCTTTATTTTTTGTTTAACCTAGGGACATTTTAGTAAATTTTACTTACATTCTTAGTCACATAATTGTAAAATAAACTGACTTGCATTCCTCCTCTTCCTTAGGTAACTTTTTTCCCTTTGGTTACTTCTAGGTCACATTTACTTAAATTACTTAATTTATTTATTACTTAGATAATGTTAATTCAATTAATTATCTAGACTTTTAACCTTTGCTTTTAGGCCTGGCCATTTTTACTTACTTGCTTCCTTCCCTTAGATAAATTGGTAAATGGCCAAATTGAGTTACTATTTCTCCTTACTTAGATAAATCCATTATTTGTACTTACTTAATTCCCCCTAGTTTACATTTTTTATTTGGCCATTTTACTTACTTCCCTTAATTCAGTCAGCTATTTACTTATAATTTAAGCATAATTGTTAATGTTCTTTTTTGGCATTCACTTCATTCTTTCATTTTATCCTTTGCACCTAACTTAGGGTCATTGATGTAATTACAAATTTACAAATTTTACTTACTTCCAATTGTTAATTTACTGACTTCTGAATTTCCATTCAGACTTAGTTAGAAATTTTTCAGCTTACTTTAGGGTCATTTTAGTAATTATTTTAAATTTATTTTTCATAATTTAGATAATTTTAACGTAATCACATAACATTGCATTCCTCCTTTCACAGACTTACTCTTCCTAACTTGCACTTTTCATTTACTTATCTCTCATCTTTTCCATAATTTACTTTTTTTGTTAATGTTACTTACTTAGATAATTGTTAATTACAAATTTGCATTTTACCTTAGTTCTTCTTTCCCACTCAACTTAGACTCACATTTCACTGTATTTAATTTACTTCCTCAGATAGTTAGATAAATTGTTAATGTAACTTAGGTTACTATTTATTAACTTACTCTTGCTTACTTAAGAAACCCAGGACACTAGTTAAATACTTCATTACATTCTCATTCCTTTCACATAATTGTAAAATGTACTGACTTGCATTCCTCCCTACTTAGGTAACTTGATTCCTTGGTTACTTAGGGTCATTTCATTTTATACTTAATTTATTTAATTTACTTAGATAATTTTTAATGTACATACTACTTACTTGCATTCTCTCTTAGAAAACCTGCAACCTCCCTTCCACTTCTAGCATACTATTCACTTAATTTACTGGACTAGATCTATTTTAGTTAATTCTTTAAATAAATTTAGATAAATTGGTAAAATGTCACTATTCTACTTATTTAATCACTATTCCACTTCCCCTACAACTTTTCTAGGGACATTTTAAGTACATTTATATATTACTCACCACATAATTGTACAAATTTCTGACTTGCATTCCTCCCACCTCTTTTCTTAGTTACTTGATCTCCTTTTACTTTAGGTTACTTTTATTTTTTAGGTAAGATTTTTACTAATTTACTTTAGGCTACTTTAGATAAATTTAAGTTGTTAATGTACTTATTACCACTTGGAATAAATTTCTCACTCTTAACTTAGTAAAACTTATTTCCCTTATTTAGTTAGGTCATTTTATTTTACTGCACTTTAATTTATTTTTTATTTTAGATAATTGTAAATGTACTTCTACTTTTAGGACACTAGCTTTATTTACTTACTTATTCTTCCTCCTCTATTAACTTTAGGGTCATTAGTTAAGCATTTTACTTACATTCTTTTAGGTCACAGCATAATTGTTAATGTACTTGACTAGTATTCTCACTCTACTTAGTTACTTCTTTCTCCTTATTTTACTTATCATTATTTAGGTAAGTACTTTAAATTTTATTTCTATTTTAGATAATTGTTAAACGTAATTTACTTTAATTCCTTACCTTTACTAAACTCTGCATCCCTTTTTTTAGGTGATTATTTATTTTATGTGCACTTAATTCCATTTTATTAATTTGAGATAAATTGTTAATGTCCAAACTTAAATTTTTATTTTCTAGGTTGTCCTTCTTCCCCAACAGATCATTATTTCACCAATTTACTTAATTATTTTATTTTCTTAGTTAGATAATTAAATTGTACTTTATTTAGGGTTACTATTTACTAACTTTATCTCCATTTTGCCAACCTAGGGACATTTACCAAATAATTTACTTACATTCTTATTCACATACAATTGTTAAAAAAATTGACTTGCATTCCTCCTTGACTTAGGTACCTTTGCTCCCTGTTTCATCTTAGGTCATTATTTATGGGGGTACTTAAACTTATTTATCACCTAGATAATTGTTAATGTACTTACTTGCATTCCCACCCCCTTTGAAATTGTGCATCCAACACTTCTAGGTCATTTGATTTTAGACCATTTAAATTTACTTCTTAATTTACTTACTTTCCATTTAGATACAAAAATTGAACAATGTAATTCTTACTTAGGCAACTACTATTTACATTTAACTTACTTCTTTTCTCCTTCTCCTCACAACTTAGGCCATTTTAGGTAACAATTAACTTACATTCTTTATTCAAGATAAATTGTTAAAATCAACCTAGCACTCTTACATTGCATTCCCACAACTCTTAGTCCACTTCATTCCTCCTTAGGTCTAAATTAGGTAAATTTCTAGAATGCCCCAATTAAATTTTATCTTATTTAGATCCCTTTAAATTACCAGGTATTAGCCATTATTTTGCACTTACTTTGTCACTTCAACCCTTAGTTAGATAATTTTAATGCAATTACTTTGGCATTCCTAGGTTACCATTTTACTAACTTGGAACCTCCCTATCAGGCTGTTACTGCTAACCTTAGATAAATTGTTAATGCCAAATAATTGTATTTGCACTTAATTTATCTTCCTCCCCTGCCCAAACCTCTCATTAGTTGGTTACCTAGATACATTCATTCCTTTCTCTCCCTAGTTAGATAACTGTTACTTTAATTTTAGGGTTCTTCCCACTACTTAGTTAACCTGTTTCCCCTTACTGCTAATTTATTCTAGGTAGGATAAATTAATTACCACTTACTACTTTAACGTATTCCTATCCCCCTATTTGACAGGGTCATTTCCAATACATGATTAATTTCCCGGCCAATAATTGTTAAAACTTCATAATGTCTCTCCTTAATTTCCTAGGGCCACCATTTTAAAATTTCCAACTTAATCTTATTCTTTATTTAGTTAGATAATTGTTAATGCAAATTACTTGTATTCAACTACTATTACTAACTCCCATCCTTGTTTACTTTAACCAGATTATTTTACATTACCAACCCCATTCTTACTCTAGATAATTGTTAATGCACTGACTGTCATTCCTCTTACTTAGTTACTTGGCTTCCCAACCCCACTTAGACTTTAGGCCATTTAGGTAAGTACTAAATTTATTCTCTTTACTTAGATAAATTGTGTACTTCACTTTCCAGGATGCCCATTTTTTAATTTAAGTCCATAACGTACTTACATTTTGCTAACTGATAATTGTTAGTTACAAATTTGCACTTACATCTTAGGGCCCTACAATTGTAAACTGGAATTGACTCTGCATTCCCCTAGTTAGATAATTTTATTGTATTTACTTAGGTTACTTCACCACATTTAGGTCACCACAACTGCAAATTTTAACTAATTCCATTTATTTTAGATAATTGTAAAACCCATTCCCTTCCATTCCTCACTTCCTAGAAAAACTGCATCCCTTAATTTTCAATTTAGGATTTTATTTCCTACTTACTTAATTTATTGAATTATTTAGATAATTGGTAAACAAAATTTATTTTAGGGTTAGCCATTCATTATTTTATTCTCTCTCCTCTTGCTAACTTAGGTCATTAGTTAAGTACTTATTTACATTCTTACCACATAATTGTTAATGCACTGACTTGGTGCATCTCCTACTTAGTTACTTGTTTCTTGTTTACTTAGGTCATTATTTTAGGTAAGTACAAATTTATTTCTTACTTAGATAATTGTTAACATACTTATTTTGCATTCTCACTAACTTACTAACTTGCATTCTTGTTACTTTAGGTCATTATTTTACGCACTTAATTGATTGTTACTGAGATAATTGTTAATGTACAAATTTGTATTTTACTTTTTAGGGCCTCGTTTTCTCCCAACTTAGATCATTATTTTGATGCATTATTCTACATTTTTCTTTAGTTAGATAATTTGTTAGCTTGTATTTACTTAGGTTACTATTACTAACTTACTGTTTACTTATTAACCTAGACATTAGATAAATACTTACTTACATTCTTATTCACATAATTGTAAAATGTACTGACTTGCATTCTCTCTTAGTTAGGTACTTTGCTTCCTTGGTTACTTAGGTCATTATTTACGTAATTACTTAATTTATTTATTACTTAGATAATTGTTAATGTACTTACTT
>CM022666.1:10108415-10145134 GCA_012295275.1 Chrysomallon squamiferum
TACATTCTTACTCACATAATTGTAAAGGTACTGACTTGCATTCTGACTTACTTAGTTACTTGCTTCCTTGCTTACTTAGGTCATTATTTACGTAATTACTTAATTTATTTATTACTTAGATAATTGTTAATGTACTTACTTGCATTCTCACTTACTTTGAAACTTGCATCCTTGCTTAGTTAGGTCATTATTTACTTACTTACTTAATTTATTTGTTATTTAGATAATTGGTAATGTACTTACTTAGGTTACTATTTACTTACTTATTCTCTTCCTTGCTAACTTAGGTCATTAGTTAAGTACTTACTTACATTATTACTCACATAATTGTTAATGTACTGACTTCTATTCTCACTTACTTAGTTACTTGTTTCCTTGCTTACTTAGGTCATTATTTAGGTAAGTACTAAATTTATTTCTTACTTAGATAATTGTTAACGTACTTACTTGCATTCTCGCTGACTTACTAACTTGCATCCTTGCTTACTTAGGTGATTATTTACGTAATTAATTACGTTCTTACTTACATAATTGTTAATGTACAAATTTGCATTTTACCTTAGTTCCTCGCTTCCTTACCAACTTAGATCATTATTTACGTACTTACTTACTTTCTTTCTTAGTTAGATAATTGTTAATGTACTTACTTAGGTTACTATTTACTAACTTACTCGCTTACTTGCTAACCTAGGACATTAGTTAAATACTTACTTACATTCTTACTCACATAATTGTAAATGTACTGACTTGCATTCTCTCTTACTTAGGTACTTGCTTCCTTGGTTACTTAGGTCATTATTTACGTAATTACTTAATTTATTTATTACTTAGATAATTGTTAATGTACTTACTTGCATTCTCACTTACTTAGAAACTTGCATCATTGCTTACTTAGGTCATTATTTACTTACTTACTTAATTTATTTGTTATTTAGATAATTGGTAATGTACTTACTTAGGTTACAATTTACTTACTTATTCTCTTCCTTGCTAACTTAGGTCATTAGTTAAGTACTTACTTACATTATTACTCACATAATTGTTAATGTACTGACTTGCATTCTCACTTACTTAGTTACTTGCTTCCTTGCTTACTTAGGTCATTATTTAGGTAATTACTAAATTTATTTATTACTTAGATAATTGTTAACGTACTTACTTGCATTCTCGCTGACTTACTAACTTGCATCCTTGCTTACTTAGGTCATTATTTACGTACTTAATTACGTTCTTACTTAGATAATTGTTAATGTACAAATTTGCATTTTACCTTAGTTCCTCGCTTCCTTACCAACTTAGATCATTATTTACGTACTTACTTACTTTCTTTCTTAGTTAGATAATTTAATTGTTAATGTACTTTACTTAGGTTACTATTTACTAACTTACTCGTCCTTACTTGCTAACCTAGGACATTAGTTAAATACTTACTTACATTCTTACTCACATAATTGTAAATGTACTGACTTGCATTCTCTCTTACTTAGTTACTTGCTTCCTTGGTTACTTAGGTCATTATTTACGTAATTACTTAATTTATTTATTACTTAGATAATTGTTAATGTACTTACTTGCATTCTCACTTACTTAGAAACTTGCATCCTTGCTTACTTAGGTCATTATTTACTTGCATCATTCTCGCTTACTTACTTTTCTTTCCTTGCTTACTTAGGTCATTATTTACGTAATTACTTACTTTATTTACTAGATAATTGTCATTCTTTACTTACTTAGTTAATTTATTTGTTATTTAGATAATTGGTAATGTACTTACTTATGTTACTTAGATTGTAATGTACTTATTCTCTTCCTTGCTAACTTAGGTCATTAGTTAAGTACTTAGATACATTCTTACTCACATAATTGTAAAGGTACTGACTTGCATTCTGACTTACTTAGTTACTTGCTTCCTTGCTTACTTAGGTCATTATTTACGTAATTACTTAATTTATTTATTACTTAGATAATTGTTAATGTACTTACTTGCATTCTCACTTACTTTGAAACTTGCATCCTTGCTTAGTTAGGTCATTATTTACTTACTTACTTAATTTATTTGTTATTTAGATAATTGGTAATGTACTTACTTAGGTTACTATTTACTTACTTATTCTCTTCCTTGCTAACTTAGGTCATTAGTTAAGTACTTACTTACATTATTACTCACATAATTGTTAATGTACTGACTTCTATTCTCACTTACTTAGTTATTTGTTTCCTTGCTTACTTAGGTCATTATTTAGGTAAGTACTAAATTTATTTCTTACTTAGATAATTGTTAACGTACTTACTTGCATTCTCGCTGACTTACTAACTTGCATCCTTGCTTACTTAGGTGATTATTTACGTACTTAATTACGTTCTTACTTAGATAATTGTTAATGTACAAATTTGCATTTTACCTTAGTTCCTCGCTTCCTTACCAACTTAGATCATTATTTAAACTTACTTTCTTTCTTAGTTAGATAATTGTTAATGTACTTACTTAGGTTACTATTTACTAACTTACTCGCTTACTTGCTAACCTAGGACATTAGTTAAATACTTACTTACATTCTTACTCACATAATTGTAAATGTACTGACTTGCATTCTCTCTTACTTAGGTACTTGCTTCCTTGGTTACTTAGGTCATTATTTACGTAATTACTTAATTTATTTATTACTTAGATAATTGTTAATGTACTTACTTGCATTCTCACTTACTTAGAAACTTATTCTCTTCCATCATTGCTTTACTTAGGTCATTATTTACTTATTTATTTATTTGTTACATTTTTGTTATTTAGATAATTGGTAATGTACTTACTTAGGTTACTCACTTAGTTATTTGTTTCCTTGCTAACTTAGGTCATTAGTTAAGTACTTACTTACATTCTTACTCACATAATTGTTAATGTACTGACTTGCATTCTGACTTACTTAGTTACTTGCTTCCTTGCTTACTTAGGTCATTATTTACGTAATTACTTAATTTATTTATTACTTAGATAATTGTTAATGTACTTACTTGCATTCTCACTTACTTTGAAACTTGCATCCTTGCTTACTTAGGTCATTATTTACTTACTTACTTAATTTATTTGTTATTTAGATAATTGGTAATGTACTTACTTAGGTTACTATTTACTTACTTATTCTCTTCCTTGCTAACTTAGGTCATTAGATAAATACTTAACTTACATTATTACTACTCATAATTGTTAATGTACTTGACTTCTATTCTTTCTCTCTTAGTTTCTTACTTTCCTTTACTTGCATTGGTTATTTAGGTTATTAAATTTATTTTTATTTCTTAGATAATTGTTAATTTACTTACTTGCATTCTCACAGACTTAGAAATTATCCTTGCTTACTTAATGTTATTTACTTAATTAATTTATTTGTTCTTACTTAATTTAATTGTTAATGTACAAATTTTGCATTTTACTTAGTTATTCCTTCCCTACTAACTTAGGTCATTATTTACGTACTTACTTACTTTCTTTCTTAGTTAGATAATTGTTAATGTACTTACTTAGGTTACTATTTACTAACTTACTCGCTTACTTGCTAACCTAGGACATTAGTTAAATACTTACTTACATTCTTACTCACATAATTGTAAATGTACTGACTTGCATTCTCTCTTACTTAGGTACTTGCTTCCTTGGTTACTTAGGTCATTATTTACGTAATTAATTAATTTATTTATTACTTAGATAATTGTTAATGTACTTACTTGCATTCTCACTTACTTAGAAACTTGCATCATTGCTTACTTAGGTCATTATTTACTTACTTACTTAATTTATTTGTTATTTAGATAATTGGTAATGTACTTACTTAGGTTACTATTTACTTACTTATTCTCTTCCTTGCTAACTTAGGTCATTAGTTAAGTACTTACTTACATTCTTACTCACATAATTGTAAAGGTACTGACTTGCATTCTGACTTACTTAGTTACTTGCTTCCTTGGTTACTTAGGTCATTATTTACGTAATTACTTAATTTATTTATTACTTAGATAATTGTTAATGTACTTACTTGCATTCTCACTTACTTTGAAACTTGCATCCTTGCTTAGTTAGGTCATTATTTACTTACTTACTTAATTTATTTGTTATTTAGATAATTGGTAATGTACTTACTTAGGTTACAATTTACTTACTTATTCTCTTCCTTGCTAACTTAGGTCATTAGTTAAGTACTTACTTACATTACTTTACTCACATAATTGTTAATGTACTGACTTCCATTCTCACTTACTTAGTTACTTGTTTCCTTGCTTACTTAGGTCATTATTTAGGTAAGTACTAAATTTATTTCTTACTTAGATAATTGTTAACGTACTTACTTGCATTCTCGCTGACTTACTAACTTGCATCCTTGCTTACTTAGGTGATTATTTACGTAATTAATTACGTTCTTACTTACATAATTGTTAATGTACAAATTTGCATTTTACCTTAGTTCCTCGCTTCCTTACCAACTTAGATCATTATTTACGTACTTACTTTCTTTCTTAGTTAGATAATTGTTAATGTACTTACTTAGGTTACTATTTACTAACTTACTCGCTTACTTGCTAACCTAGGACATTAGTTAAATACTTACTTACATTCTTACTCACATAATTGTAAATGTACTGACTTGCATTCTCTCTTACTTAGGTACTTGCTTCCTTTGCCACTTAGGTCATTATTTACGTAATTACTTAATTTATTTATTACTTAGATAATTGTTAATGTACTTACTTGCATTCTCACTTACTTTGAAACTTGCATCATTGCTTACTTAGGTCATTATTTACTTACTTACTTAATTTATTTGTTATTTAGATAATTGGTAATGTACTTACTTAGGTTACAATTTACTTACTTATTCTCTTCCTTGCTAACTTAGGTCATTAGTTAAGTACTTAGATACATTCTTACTCACATAATTGTAAAGGTACTGACTTGCATTCTGACTTACTTAGTTACTTGCTTCCTTGCTTACTTAGGTCATTATTTACGTAATTACTTAATTTATTTATTACTTAGATAATTGTTAATGTACTTACTTGCATTCTCACTTTTAGGACTTAAACTTGCATCCTTGCTTAGTTAGGTCATTATTTACTTACTTAATACTTAATTTATTCTTTAGTTAATTTAGATAATTCTTAAATGCACTAACTTGCATTTCCTTTTACTTAGTTCCTCTAGTTCTTACCTTAGTCATTATTTATTTACGTATACTTACTTACTTTCTTTCTTAGTTAGATAATTGTTAATGTAATTTACTTTAGGTTACTATTTTACTAACTTATTCTCTTCCTTGCTTAGGGACATTAGTTAAATACTTACTTACATTCTTACTCACATAATTGTAAATGTACTGACTTCCATTCTGATTTACTTAGTTACTTGCTTCCTTGCTTACTTAGGTCACTATTTACGTAATTACTTAATTTATTTATTACTTAGATAATTGTTAATGTACTTACTTGCATTCTCACTTACTTAGAAACTTGCATCCTTGCTTACTTAGGTTCTTATTTAGATAATTGTTATTAATTAGGTTAATATTACTTAAATTATTTGTTATTTAGATAATTGGTAAATGTACTTTGCTTATTTTACCTTACTTAGTTATTCTCCTTCCAACTTAGGTCATTATTTAAATACTTACTTACATTCTTACTTACATAATTGTTAATGTACTTACTTTGCATTCTCATTATTTAGTTTACTTGCTTCCTTGCTTACTTAGGTCATTATTTAGGTAATTACTAAATTTTTATTTGTTACTTAGATAATTGTTAATGTACTTACTTGCATTCTCGCTTTACTTAGGTAACTTGCTCTCCTTGCTTACTTAGGTCATTATTTACGTACTTAATTTATTTCTTACTTAGATAATTGTTAATGTACTTAATTTGCATTTTACCTTAGTTCCTCCTTCCCTTCTTATTTCTTAGGTCATTATTTACTTACTTACTTAATTTATTTCTTAGTTAGATAATTGTTAATGTACTTACTTAGGTTTACTAATTTACTAACTTACTTTACTTACTTCCTCTTTGCTTAACCTAGGACATTAGTTAAATACTTACTTACATTCTTACTCACATAATTGTAAATGTACTGACTTGCATTCTCTCTTACTTAGTTACTTGCTTCCTTGCTTACTTAGGTCATTATTTACGTAATTACTTAATTTATTTATTACTTAGATAATTGTTAATGTACTTACTTGCATTCTCACTTACTTAGAAACTTGCATACTTGCTTACTTAGGTCATTATATACTTACTTACTTAATTTGTTTCTTAGTTAGATAATTGTTAATGTACTTACTTAGGTTACTATTTACTTACTTATTCTCTTCCTCGCTAACTTAGGTCACTAGTTAAACACTTACTCACATTCTTACTCACATAATTGTTAATGTAATGACTAGCATTCTCACTTACTTAGTTACTTGTTTCCTTCCTTATTTAGCTCACTATTTACGTAAGTACTAAATTTATTTCTTACTTAGATAATTGTTAACGTACTTACTTGCATTCTCACTAACTTATTAACTTGCATCCTTGCTTACTTAGGTCATTATTTACGTACTTAATTACGTTCTTACTTAGATAATTGTTAATGTACAAATTTGCATTTTACCTTAGTTCCTCGCTTCCTTCCTACACCAACTTAGATCATTTTTACTTACGTACTTTTACTTCCTTTCACTTTCTTTATTTAGTTAGATAATTGTTAATGTACTTGTTAATGTTACTTAGGTTTCTATTTACTAACTTACTCTGCCCTTTGCTTTAGTAGGACATTAGTTAAATACTTACTTACATTCTTACTCACATAATTGTAAATGTACTGACTTGCATTCTCTCTTACTTAGGTACTTGCTTCCTTGGTTACTTAGGTCATTATTTACGTAATTACTTAATTTATTTATTACTTAGATAATTGTTAATGTACTTACTTGCATTCTCACTTACTTTGAAACTTGCATCCTTGCTTACTTAGGTCATTATTTACTTACTTACTTAATTTATTTGTTATTTAGATAATTGGTAATGTACTTACTTATTCTCCTTACTTTACTATTTACTTATTTATTCTCTTCTCCTTGCTAACTTAGGTCATTAGTTAAGTTACTACATTACTTACATTCTTACTTACATAATTGTTAATTCTTACTGATAAATTGTTAATGTACTGACTTCTATTCTCACTTACTTAGTTACTTGTTTCCTTGCTTACTTAGGTCATTATTTAGGTAAGTACTAAATTTATTTCTTACTTAGATAATTGTTAACGTACTTACTTGCATTCTCACTGACTTACTAACTTGCATCCTTGCTTACTTAGGTGATTATTTACGTACTTAATTACGTTCTTACTTAGATAATTGTTAATGTACAAATTTGCATTTTACACTTAGTTCCTCGCTTCCTTACCAACTTAGATCATTATTTACGTACTTACTTACTTTCTTTCTTAGTTAGATAATTGTTAATGTACTTACTTAGGTTACTATTTACTAACTTACTCGCTTACTTGCTAACCTAGGACATTAGTTAAATACTTACTTACATTCTTACTCACATAATTGTAAATGTACTGACTTGCATTCTGACTTACTTAGTTACTTGCTTCCTTGCTTACTTAGGTCATTATTTACGTAATTACTTAATTTATTTATTACTTAGATAATTGTTAATGTACTTACTTGCATTCTCACTTACTTTGAAACTTGCATCCTTGCTTACTTAGGTCATTATTTACTTACTTACTTAATTTATTTGTTATTTAGATAATTGGTAATGTACTTACTTAGGTTACTATTTACTTACTTATTCTCTTCCTTGCTAACTTAGGTCATTAGTTAAGTACTTACTTACATTCTTACTCACATAATTGTTAATGTACTGACTTGCATTCTCACTTACTTAGTTACTTGTTTCCTTGCTTACTTAGGTCATTATTTACGTAATTACTTAATTTATTTATTACTTAGATAATTGTTAATGTACTTACTTGCATTCTCACTTACTTTGAAACTTGCATCCTTGCTTAGTTAGGTCATTATTTACTTACTTACTTAATTTATTTGTTATTTAGATAATTGGTAATGTACAGGTCATTATTTTCATAAGTACTTACTTAAAGTTCTTAGGCTTAGGTTACTTTTACTTACTTATTCTCTTCCTTGCTAACTTAGGTCATTAGTTAAGTACTTACTTATCTTACATTCTTACTCACATAATTGTTAATGTACTGACTTCTATTCTCACTTACTTAGTTACTTGTTTCCTTGCTTACTTAGGTCATTATTTAGGTAAGTACTTAATTTATTTCTTACTTAGATAATTGTTAATGTACTTACTTGCATTCTCACTGACTTACTTAAACTTGCATCCTTGCTTACTTAGGTCATTTATTTACGTAATTAATTAATTTTTTTATTTTAGATAATTGTTAATGTACTGAATTTGCATTTTACCTTTTAGTTCCTCTCTTCCTTGCCAACTTAGGTCATTATTTACTCCCTTACTTACTTTCTTAGTTAGATAATTGTTAATGTACTTACTTAGGTTACTATTTACTTACTTACTTATTTTCCTTGCTAACCTAGGACATTAGTTAAATTACTTACTTTATTTCCTTACTTACTTATTGTTAATGTTAACTTGTTTTCTTAGAAACTTGCCAATGATTTGCTTACTTAGGTCATTATTTTACCCCTTACTTAATTTATTTGTTATTTAGATAATTGTTAATGTACTTACTTGCATTCTTATTTACTTTACTTACATCATTCCTACTAACTTAGGTCATTATTAAGTACTTACTTACATTTTTGTTATTTAGATAATTGTTAATGTACTTACTTGGTTATTCTCACTTAGTTTGACTTTCTTTTGCTTACTTAGGTCATTATTTACGTAATTAAATTTATTTCTTACTTACATAATTGTTAAATGTACTTACTTTACTCAGTTCTCACTTGTTTACTTCCTTCCTTACTTAGGTTCATTTAGGTAATTATTTTTACCAATTACTTACATTTATTGTTTAGATAATTGTTAATGTACTTTGATTTCTTTTACTTAGTTCCTTGCTTTGTTTAATTTACTTAATTAGTTTTATTTACTTACTTAATTTTTTACTGTTCCTTACTTAATTGTTAATGTACTTACTTAGGTTAATTGTTACTTTACTTATTTTACCCTTGCTAACTTAGGTCATTAGTTAAATACTTAATTTATTTATTCTTACTCACATAATTGTAAAATGTACTTACTTGCATTCCTGACTTTACTTAGTTACTTGCTTCCTTGCTTACTTAGGTCATTATTTACGTAATTACTTAATTTATTTATTACTTAGATAATTGTTAATGTACTTACTTGCATTCTCACTTACTTAGAAACTTGCATCATTGCTTACTTAGGTCATTATTTACTTACTTACTTAATTTATTTGTTATTTAGATAATTGGTAATGTACTTACTTAGGTTACTATTTACTTACTTATTCTCTTCCTTGCTAACTTAGGTCATTAGTTAAGTACTTACTTACATTCTTACTCACATAATTGTTAATGTACTGACTTCTATTCTTACTTCTCTTACTTAACTTAGTTCATTAGTTAAGTTTCCTTACATTCTTACTTAGGTCATTGTTTATTAATTTACTACTTTGCTTTTAATTTATTTCGCTTACTTAGATAATTGTTAATTTATTTCTTACTTAGATAATTGTTAAATGTATTCTCATTCTCACTTACTTACTTACTTGCATCCTTGCTTACTTAGGTCATTATTTACGTTACTTAATTTATTTCTTACTTAGATAATTGTTAATGTAAAAAATTTGCATTTTACTTACTTAGTTCCCTCCATCCTTGCTTACTTAGATCATTATTTACGTACTTACTTACTTATTTCTTTCTTAGTTAGATAATTGTTAATGTACTTACTTAGGTTACTATTTACTAACTTACTCGCTTACTTGCTAACCTAGGACATTAGTTAAATACTTACTTACATTCTTACTCACATAATTGTAAATGTACTGACTTGCATTCTCTCTTACTTAGGTACTTGCTTCCTTGGCTTACTTAGGTCATTATTTACGTAATTACTTAATTTATTTATTACTTAGATAATTGTTAATGTACTTACTTGCATTCTCACTTAGTTTGAAACTTGCATCCTTGCTTAGTTAGGTCATTATTTACTTACTTACTTAATTTATTTGTTATTTAGATAATTGGTAATGTACTTACTTAGGTTACTATTTACTTACTTATTCTCTTCCTTGCTAACTTAGGTCATTAGTTAAGTACTTACTTACATTCTTACTCACATAATTGTTAATGTACTGACTTCTATTCTCACTTACTTAGTTACTTGTTTCCTTGCTTACTTAGGTCATTATTTAGGTAAGTACTAAATTTATTTCTTACTTAGATAATTGTTAACGTACTTACTTGCATTCTCGCTGACTTACTAACTTGCATCCTTGCTTACTTAGGTCATTATTTACGTACTTAATTACGTTCTTACTTAGATAATTGTTAATGTACAAATTTGCATTTTACCTTAGTTCCTCGCTTCCTTACCAACTTAGATCATTATTTACGTACTTACTTACTTTCTTTCTTAGTTAGATAATTGTTAATGTACTTACTTAGGTTACTATTTACTAACTTACTCGCTTACTTGCTAACCTAGGACATTAGTTAAATACTTACTTACATTCTTACTCACATAATTGTAAATGTACTGACTTGCATTCTCTCTTACTTAGGTACTTGCTTCCTTGGTTACTTAGGTCATTATTTACGTAATTACTTAATTTATTTATTACTTAGATAATTGTTAATGTACTTACTTGCATTCTCACTTACTTAGAAACTTGCATCCTTGCTTACTTAGGTCATTATTTACTTACTTAATTTTATTTGTTATTTAGATAATTGGTAATGTACTTACTTAGGTTACAATTTACTTACTTATTCTCTTCCTTGCTAACTTAGGTCATTAGTTAAGTACTTACTTACATTCTTACTCACATAATTGTAAATGTACTGACTTGCATTCTGACTTACTTAGTTACTTGCTTCCTTGCTTACTTAGGTCATTATTTACGTAATTACTTAATTTATTTTTACTTAGATAATTGTTAATAATTTACTCAATTAGCATTTACTTCTTAATTACTTATAATTTAATTTACTAATTCTACTTACTTAGAAAATTTTCCTTTACTCATTATTACTTATTTATTAGATAATTCCTACTTAGGTTAACTTAGGTCATTATCTAAGTACTTTAGGTACATTATTTAAATACTTACTCACATAATTGTAAATGTACTGACTTGCATTCTCACTTACTTAGTTACTTGCTTCCTTGCTTACTTAGGTCATTATTTACGTAATTACTTAATTTATTTATTACTTAGATAATTGTTAATGTACTTACTTGCATTCTCACTTACTTTGAAACTTGCATCCTTGCTTACTTAGGTCATTATTTACTTACTTACTTAATTTATTTGTTATTTAGATAATTGTTATTAATGTACTTACTTTTACTTACTTACTTCCTCCTTTCCTTGCTAACTTAGGTCATTATTTAAGTACTTACTTACTTTTTTTTCTTACTTACATAATTGTTAATGTACTGACTTGCATTCTCACTTTACTTAGTTACTTGTTCCTTGCTTACTTAGGTCATTATTTAGGTAAGTACTAAATTTATTTCTTACTTAGATAATTGTTAACGTACTTACTTGCATTCTCGCTGACTTAGTAACTTGCATCCTTGCTTACTTAGGTGATTATTTACGTAATTAATTAATTTATTTATTACTTAGATAATTGTTAATGTACAAATTTGCATTTTCACTTAGTTCCTTGCATCCTTGCTTAGTTAGGTCATTATTTACTTACTTACTTAATTTATTTGTTATTTAGATAATTGGTAATGTACTTACTTAGGTTACTATTTACTTACTTATTCTCTTCCTTGCTAACTTAGGTCATTAGTTAAGTACTTACTTACATTCTTACTCACATAATTGTAAATGTACTGACTTGCATTCTCTCTTACTTAGTTACTTGCTTCCTTGGTTACTTAGGTCATTATTTACGTAATTACTTAATTTATTTATTACTTAGATAATTGTTAATGTACTTACTTGCATTCTCACTTACTTTGAAACTTGCATCATTGCTTACTTAGGTCATTATTTACTTACTTACTTAATTTATTTGTTATTTAGATAATTGGTAATGTACTTACTTAGGTTACTATTTACTTACTTATTCTCTTCCTTGCTAACTTAGGTCATTAGTTAAGTACTTAGATACATTCTTACTCACATAATTGTTAATGTACTGACTTGCATTCTCACTTACTTAGTTACTTGTTTCCTTGCTTACTTATTTACTTAGGTCATTATTTTGTACTTATTTAATGTAAGTACTTAAATTTATTTATTACTTAGATAATTGTTAACGTACTTACTTTTCTCACTGACTTACTAACTTGCATCCTTGCTTACTTAGGTGATTATTTACGTAATTAATTACGTTCTTACTTAGATAATTGTTAATGTACAAATTTGCATTTTACCTTAGTTCCTCGCTTCCTTACCAACTTAGATCATTATTTACGTACTTACTTACTTTATTTCTTTCTTAGTTAGATAATTGTTAATGTACTTACTTAGGTTACTATTTACTAACTTACTCGCTTACTTGCTAACCTAGGACATTAGTTAAATACTTACTTACATTCTTACTCACATAATTGTAAATGTACTGACTTGCATTCTCTCTTACTTAGGTACTTGCTTCCTTGGTTACTTAGGTCATTATTTATTTACTTAATTACTTAATTTATTTTGTTTACTTAGATAATTGTTAATTACACTTACTTGCATTTTATTTAAATACTTACTTACATTATTTGTTACACTAATTGAAACTTTGCATTCTTGCTTACTTAGGTCATTATTTACTTACTTACTTAATTTATTTGTTATTTAGATAATTGGTAATGTACTTACTTAGGTTACTATTTACTTACTTATTCTCTTCCTTGCTAACTTAGGTCATTAGTTAAGTACTTAGATACATTCTTACTCACATAATTAAATGTACTGACTTGCATTCTGACTTACTTAGTTACAACACTTCCTTCCTTACTTGCTTCCTTATTTACTTAGGTCATTATTTACGATAATTGTAATTTATTTTTGACTTACTTAGATAGGTCATTATTTGTTAATGTACTTTATTTGCATTCTCAGATAATTACTAATGTACTTACTTGCATTCTCACTTACTTAGAAACTTGCATCCTTGCTTAGTTAGGTCATTATTTACTTACTTACTTAATTTATTTGTTATTTAGATAATTGGTAATGTACTTACTTAGGTTACTATTTACTTACTTATTCTCTTCCTTGCTAACTTAGGTCATTAGTTAAGTACTTACTTACATTGTTACTCACATAATTGTTAATGTACTGACTTCTATTCTCACTTACTTAGTTACTTGTTTCCTTGCTTACTTAGGTCATTATTTAGGTAAGTACTAAATTTATTTCTTACTTAGATAATTGTTAACGTACTTACTTGCATTCTCGCTGACTTACTAACTTGCATCCTTGCTTACTTAGGTGATTATTTACGTACTTAATTACGTTCTTACTTACATAATTGTTAATGTACAAATTTGCATTTTACCTTAGTTCCTCGCTTCCTTACCAACTTAGATCATTATTTACGTTCTTACTTACTTTCTTTCTTAGTTAGATAATTGTTAATGTACTTACTTAGGTTACTATTTACTAACTTACTCGCTTACTTGCTAACCTAGGACATTAGTTAAATACTTACTTACATTCTTACTCACATAATTGTAAATGTACTGACTTGCATTCTCTTACTTAGTTACTTGCTTCCTTGCTTACTTAGGTCATTATTTACGTAATTACTTAATTTATTTATTACTTAGATAATTGTTAATGTACTTACTTGCATTCTCACTTACTTAGAAACTTGCATCATTGCTTACTTAGGTCATTATTTACTTACTTACTTAATTTATTTGTTATTTAGATAATTGGTAATGTACTTACTTAGGTTACAATTTACTTACTTATTCTCTTCCTTGCTAACTTAGGTCATTAGTTAAGTACTTAGATACATTCTTACTCACATAATTGTAAATGTACTGACTTGCATTCTCACTTACTTAGTTACTTGCTTCCTTGCTTACTTAGGTCATTATTTACGTAATTACTTAATTTATTTTGTACTTAGATAATTGTTAATGTACTTACTTGCATTCTCACTTACTTTGAAACTTGCATCCTTGCTTAGTTAGGTCATTATTTACTTACTTACTTAATTTATTTGTTATTTAGATAATTGGTAATGTACTTACTTAGGTTACTATTTACTTACTTATTCTCTTCCTTGCTAACTTAGGTCATTAGTTAAGTACTTACTTACATTCTTACTCACATAATTGTTAATGTACTGACTTGCATTCTCACTTACTTAGTTACTTGCTTTCCTTGCTTACTTAGGTCATTATTTAGGTAATTACTAAATTTATTTCTTACTTAGATAATTGTTAACGTACTTACTTGCATTCTTACTTTGCATTCTCACTGACTTAGAAACTTGCATCCTTGCTTACTTAGGTCATTATTTACGTAATTAATTACGTTCTTACTTACATAATTGTTAATGTACAAATTGCATTTTACCTTAGTTCCTTTGATTTTCCTTACCAACTTAGATCATTATTTACTTAATTACTTAATTACTTACTTTGCATTTCTTTCTTAGTTAGATAATTTATTTAATGTACTTACTTAGGTTACTATTTACTAACTTACTCGCTTACTTGCTAACCTAGGACATTAGTTAAATACTTACTTACATTCTTACTCACATAATTGTAAATGTACTGACTTGCATTCTCTCTTACTTAGGTACTTGCTTCCTTGGTTACTTAGGTCATTATTTACGTAATTACTTAATTTATTTATTACTTAGATAATTGTTAATGTACTTACTTGCATTCTCACTTACTTTGAAACTTGCATCATTGCTTACTTAGGTCATTATTTACTTACTTACTTAATTTATTTGTTATTTAGATAATTGGTAATGTACTTACTTAGGTTACAATTTACTTACTTATTCTCTTCCTTGCTAACTTAGGTCATTAGTTAAGTACTTAGATACATTCTTACTCACATAATTGTAAATGTACTGACTTGCATTCTGACTTACTTAGTTACTTGCTTCCTTGCTTACTTAGGTCATTATTTACGTAATTACTTAATTTATTTATTACTTAGATAATTGTTAATGTACTTACTTGCATTCTCACTTACTTTGAAACTTGCATCCTTGCTTAGTTAGGTCATTATTTACTTACTTACTTAATTTATTTGTTATTTAGATAATTGGTAATGTACTTACTTAGGTTACTATTTACTTACTTATTCTCTTCCTTGCTAACTTAGGTCATTAGTTAAGTACTTACTTACATTATTACTCACATAATTGTTAATGTACTGACTTGCATTCTCACTTACTTAGTTACTTGTTTCCTTGCTTACTTAGGTCATTATTTAGGTAAGTACTAAATTTATTTCTTACTTAGATAATTGTTAACGTACTTACTTGCATTCTCGCTGACTTACTAACTTGCATCCTTGCTTACTTAGGTGATTATTTACGTACTTAATTACGTTCTTACTTACATAATTGTTAATGTACAAATTTGCATTTTACCTTAGTTCCTCGCTTCCTTACCAACTTAGATCATTATTTACGTACTTACTTACTTTCTTTCTTAGTTAGATAATTGTTAATGTACTTACTTAGGTTACTATTTACTAACTTACTCGCTTACTTGCTAACCTAGGACATTAGTTAAATACTTACTTACATTCTTACTCACATAATTGTAAATGTACTGACTTGCATTCTCTCTTACTTAGGTACTTGCTTCCTTGGTTACTTAGGTCATTATTTACGTAATTACTTAATTTATTTATTACTTAGATAATTGTTAATGTACTTACTTGCATTCTCACTTACTTTGAAACTTGCATCATTGCTTACTTAGGTCATTATTTACTTACTTACTTAATTTATTTGTTATTTAGATAATTGGTAATGTACTTACTTAGGTTACAATTTACTTACTTATTCTCTTCCTTGCTAACTTAGGTCATTAGTTAAGTACTTAGATACATTCTTACTCACATAATTGTAAAGGTACTGACTTGCATTCTGACTTACTTAGTTACTTGCTTCCTTGCTTACTTAGGTCATTATTTACGTAATTACTTAATTTATTTTGTACTTAGATAATTGTTAATGTACTTACTTGCATTCTCACTTACTTTGAAACTTGCATCCTTGCTTAGTTAGGTCATTATTTACTTACTTACTTAATTTATTTGTTATTTAGATAATTGGTAATGTACTTACTTAGGTTACAATTTACTTACTTATTCTCTTCCTTGCTAACTTAGGTCATTAGTTAAGTACTTACTTACATTCTTACTCACATAATTGTTAATGTACTGACTTCATTCTTCTCACTTACTTAGTTACTTGTTTCCTTGCTTACTTAGGTCATTATTTAGGTAAGTACTAAATTTATTTCTTACTTAGATAATTGTTAACGTACTTACTTGCATTCTCGCTGACTTACTAACTTGCATCCTTGCTTACTTAGGTGATTATTTACGTAATTAATTACGTTCTTACTTAGATAATTGTTAATGTACAAATTTGCATTTTACCTTAGTTCCTCGCTTCCTTACCAACTTAGATCATTATTTACGTACTTACTTACTTTCTTTCTTAGTTAGATAATTGTTAATGTACTTACTTAGGTTACTATTTACTAACTTACTCGCTTACTTGCTAACCTAGGACATTAGTTAAATACTTACTTACATTCTTACTCACATAATTGTAAATGTACTGACTTGCATTCTCTCTTACTTAGGTACTTGCTTCCTTGGTTACTTAGGTCATTATTTACGTAATTACTTAATTTATTTATTACTTAGATAATTGTTAATGTACTTACTTGCATTCTCACTTACTTTGAAACTTGCATCATTGCTTACTTAGGTCATTATTTACTTACTTACTTAATTTATTTGTTATTTAGATAATTGTTAATGTACTTACTTAGGTTACTTTTACTTACTTTTCTTTTTATTTAGGTCATTATTAAGTACTTAATACATTCTTACTCACATAATTGTAAATGTACTTTGTTCTTTAACTTGCTTCCTTGCTTACTTACAATTTTTAGATAATTTTTTATTGACTTACTTATTTATTCTTGCTTCTTTGCTTACTACTTAGGTCATTAGTTAAGGGTCATTAATTAGATACATTTGTTACTCACATAATTGTAAAGGTACTGACTTGCATTCTGACTTACTTAGTTACTTGCTTCCTTGCTTACTTAGGTCATTATTTACGTAATTACTTAATTTATTTATTACTTAGATAATTGTTAATGTACTTACTTGCATTTACATTCTCACTTACTTTGAAACTTGCATCCTTGCTTACTTAGGTCATTATTTACTTACTTACTTAATTTATTTGTTATTTAGATAATTGGTAATGTACTTACTTAGGTTACTATTTACTTACTTATTCTCTTCCTTGCTAACTTAGGTCATTAGTTAAGTACTTACTTACATTCTTACTCACATAATTGTTAATGTACTGACTTGCATTCTCACTTACTTAGTTACTTGCTTCCTTGCTTACTTAGGTCATTATTTACGTAATTACTTAATTTATTTTCTTACTTAGATAATTGTTAACTTCCTACTTAGATCATTAATTTACTTATTCTTATTCTCTTCTTACTTAGAAACTTGCATCCTTGCTTACTTAGGTTAGGTCATTATTTACGTAATTACTTAATTTATTTGTTACTTAGATAATTTCTTAATGTACAATAATTGTTAATTTTACTTTTGCTTTCTCCTTGCTTCCTTGCTTTACTTAGGTCATTATTTACGTACTTACTTAATTTATTTATTTATTTAGATAATTGTTAATGTACTTACTTAGGTTACTATTTACTTACTTACTTCTCTTCCTTGCTTACTTAGGTCATTAGTTAAATTACTTACTTACATTATTTACTTCATAAATTGTTAATGTACTGACTTGCATTCTCTACTTACTTAGTTACTTGCTTCCTTGCTTACTTAGGTCATTATTTACGTAATTACTTTAATTTATTTACATTTTACTTAGATAATTGTTAATGTACTTACTTGCATTCTCACTTACTTACTTACTTGCATCCTTGCTTACTTAGGTCATTATTTACGTAATTTAATTTACGTTCTTACTTACTTAGATAATTGTTAATGTACAAATTTGCATTTTACTTTGCATTCTCACTTAGTTCCTTCTGCTTCCTTGCTTACTTAGGTCATTATTTACGTAAGTTACTTAATTTATTTCTTAGTTAGATAATTGTTAATGTACTTACTTAGGTTACTATTTACTTACTTATCCTCTTCTTGCCTTAGGTTTATTTACGTACTTAGGACATTATTAAATAAATAATTACTTATTTCTTACTTTTGCATTTTATTGTTAATGTACTGACTTAGATCATTCTTTACTTACTTAGTTACTTGCTTCTTAGTTAGATTAATGTTTACTTAGGTCATTATTTACGTAATTACTTAATTTATTTTTAGGACTTAGATAATTGTTAATTGTTAACATAATTGTAAATGTACTGACTTGCATTCTCTCTTACTTAGTTACTTGCTTCCTTGGCTTACTTAGGTCATTATTTACGTAATTACTTAATTTATTTATTACTTAGATAATTGTTAATGTACTTACTTGCATTCTCACTTACTTTGAAACTTGCATCATTACTTACTTAGGTCATTATTTACTTACTTACTTAATTTATTTGTTATTTAGATAATTGGTAATGTACTTACTTAGGTTACAATTTACTTACTTATTCTCTTCCTTGCTAACTTAGGTCATTAGTTAAGTACTTAGATACATTCTTACTCACATAATTGTAAAGGTACTGACTTGCATTCTGACTTACTTAGTTACTTGCTTCCTTGCTTACTTAGGTCATTATTTACGTAATTACTTAATTTATTTATTACTTAGATAATTGTTAATGTACTTACTTGCATTCTCACTTACTTTGAAACTTGCATCCTTGCTTAGTTAGGTCATTATTTACTTACTTACTTAATTTATTTGTTATTTAGATAATTGGTAATGTTTAGATACTTTACTTATTACTATTTACTTACTTATTTATTATTTATTCTTTGCTAACTTAGGTTAATTTGTTTGCCTTGCTAACTTAGGTCATTAGTTAAGTACTTACTTACATTATTACTCACATAATTGTTAATGTACTGACTTCTATTCTCACTTACTTAGTTACTTGTTTCCTTGCTTACTTAGGTCATTATTTAGGTAAGTACTAAATTTATTTCTTACTTAGATAATTGTTAACGTACTTACTTGCATTCTCGCTGACTTACTAACTTGCATCCTTGCTTACTTAGGTGATTATTTACGTAATTAATTACGTTCTTACTTACATAATTGTTAATGTACAAATTTGCATTTTACCTTAGTTCCTCGCTTCCTTACCAACTTAGATCATTATTTACGTACTTACTTACTTTCTTTCTTAGTTAGATAATTGTTAATGTACTTACTTAGGTTACTATTTACTAACTTACTCGCTTACTTGCTAACCTAGGACATTAGTTAAATACTTACTTACATTCTTACTCACATAATTGTAAATGTACTGACTTGCATTCTCTCTTACTTAGGTACTTGCTTCCTTGGTTACTTAGGTCATTATTTACGTAATTACTTAATTTATTTATTACTTAGATAATTGTTAATGTACTTACTTGCATTCTCACTTACTTAGAAACTTGCATCATTGCTTACTTAGGTCATTATTTACTTACTTACTTAATTTATTTGTTATTTAGATAATTGGTAATGTACTTACTTAGGTTACAATTTACTTACTTATTCTCTTCCTTGCTAACTTAGGTCATTAGTTAAGTACTTAGATACATTCTTACTCACATAATTGTAAAGGTACTGACTTGCATTCTGACTTACTTAGTTACTTGCTTCCTTGCTTACTTAGGTCATTATTTACGTAATTACTTAATTTATTTTTTACTTAGATAATTGTTAATGTACTTACTTGCATTCTCACTTACTTTGAAACTTGCATCCTTGCTTAGTTAGGTCATTATTTACTTACTTACTTAATTTATTTGTTATTTAGATAATTGGTAATGTACTTACTTAGGTTACTATTTACTTACTTATTCTCTTCCTTGCTAACTTAGGTCATTAGTTAAGTACTTACTTACATTATTACTCACATAATTGTTAATGTACTGACTTCTATTCTCACTTACTTAGTTACTTGTTTCCTTGCTTACTTAGGTCATTATTTAGGTAAGTACTAAATTTATTTCTTACTTAGATAATTGTTAACGTACTTACTTGCATTCTCGCTGACTTACTAACTTGCATCCTTGCTTACTTAGGTGATTATTTACGTACTTAATTACGTTCTTACTTACATAATTGTTAATGTACAAATTTGCATTTTACCTTAGTTCCTCGCTTCCTTACCAACTTAGATCATTATTTACGTACTTACTTACTTTCTTTCTTAGTTAGATAATTGTTAATGTACTTACTTAGGTTACTATTTACTAACTTACTCGCTTGCTAACCCTAGGACATTAGTTAAATACTTACTTACATTCTTACTCACATAATTGTAAATGTACTGACTTGCATTCTCTCTTACTTAGGTACTTGCTTCCTTGGTTACTTAGGTCATTATTTACGTAATTACTTAATTTATTTATTACTTAGATAATTGTTAATGTACTTACTTGCATTCTCACTTACTTAGAAACTTGCATCATTGCTTACTTAGGTCATTATTTACTTACTTACTTAATTTATTTGTTATTTAGATAATTGGTAATGTACTTACTTAGGTTACAATTTACTTACTTATTCTCTTCCTTGCTAACTTAGGTCATTAGTTAAGTACTTAGATACATTCTTACTCACATAATTGTAAATGTACTGACTTGCATTCTGACTTACTTAGTTACTTGCTTCCTTGCTTTACTTAGGTCTTGCTTATTTACTTAATTACTTATTTTACGTAATTACTTTTTTTTGTACTTAGATAATTGTTAATGTACTTACTTGCATTCTCACTTACTTACTTAACTTGCATCCTTTGAAACTTGCATCCTTATTTTACTTAGGTTATTATTTAATTGTTAATGTACTTACTTTATTTATTTGTTATTTATTTTGAATTGGGTCATTATTTACTTTACTTAATTTATTTGTTATTTAGATAATTGGTAATGTACTTACTTAGGTTACTATTTACTTACTTATTCTCTTCCTTGCTAACTTAGGTCATTAGTTAAGTACTTACTTACATTATTACTCACATAATTGTTAATGTACTTGACTTGCATTCTCTCTTACTTACTTAGTTACTTTCTTTCCTTCTTTTTATTACTTAGGTCATTATTTAGGTAAGTACTAAATTTATTTCTTACTTAGATAATTGTTAACGTACTTACTTACATTCTCGCTGACTTACTAACTTGCATCCTTGCTTTGCTTCCTTGCTTACTTAGGTGATTATTTACGTTATTACGTAATAATTACGTTCTTACTTTGTTAATAATTGTTAATGTACAAATTTGCATTTTACCTTAGTTCCTCGCTTCCTTACCAACTTAGATCATTATTTACGTTCTTACTTACTTTTTTTCTTAGTTAGATAATTGTTAATGTACTTACTTAGGTTACTTTATTTACTTTACTATTTACTTACTTACTTATTTACTTACTTACTTGCTAACCTAGGACATTAGTTAAATACTTACTTACATTCTTACTCACATAATTGTAAATGTACTGACTTGCATTCTCTCTTACTTAGGTACTTGCTTCCTTGGTTACTTAGGTCATTATTTACGTAATTACTTAATTTATTTATTACTTAGATAATTGTTAATGATATAATTTTTCTCACTTACTTAATTTTAATGAAACTTGCATCATTGCTTACTTAGGTCATTATTTACTTACTTACTTAATTTATTTGTTATTTAGATAATTGGTAATGTACTTACTTAGGTTACAATTTACTTACTTATTCTCTTCCTTGCTAACTTAGGTCATTAGTTAAGTACTTAGATACATTCTTACTCACATAATTGTAAAGGTACTGACTTGCATTCTGACTTACTTAGTTACTTGCTTCCTTGCTTACTTAGGTCATTATTTACGTAATTACTTAATTTATTTAATTTTATTTTTATTATTTTAGATAATTGTTAATTTATTACTTACTTAATTAGCATTATTGTACTTACTTTTACTTACTTTGAAACTTGCATCCTTTGTTTAGTTAGGTCCTTGCTTATTTACATTATTTACTTAATTTAATTTATTTTGTTTTAGATAATTGGTAATGTACTTACTTAGGTTACTATTTACTTACTTATTCTCTTCCTTGCTAACTTAGGTCATTAGTTAAGTACTTACTTACATTATTACTCACATAATTGTTAATGTACTGACTTCTATTCTCACTTACTTAGTTACTTGTTTCCTTGCTTACTTAGGTCATTATTTAGGTAAGTACTAAATTTATTTCTTACTTAGATAATTGTTAACGTACTTACTTGCATTCTCGCTGACTTACTAACTTGCATCCTTGCTTACTTAGGTGATTATTTACGTACTTAATTACGTTCTTACTTACATAATTGTTAATGTACAAATTTGCATTTTACCTTAGTTCCTCGCTTCCTTACCAACTTAGATCATTATTTACGTACTTACTTACTTTCTTTCTTAGTTAGATAATTGTTAATGTACTTACTTAGGTTACTATTTACTAACTTACTCGCTTACTTGCTAACCTAGGACATTAGTTAAATACTTACTTACATTCTTACTCACATAATTGTAAATGTACTGACTTGCATTCTCTCTTACTTAGGTACTTGCTTCCTTGCTTACTTAGGTCATTATTTACGTAATTACTTAATTTATTTATTACTTAGATAATTGTTAATGTAATTTATTACTTAGATAATTGTTAATGTACTTACTTGCATTCTCACTTACTTAGAAACTTGCATCATTGCTTACTTAGGTCATTATTTACTTACTTACTTAATTTATTTGTTATTTAGATAATTGGTAATGTACTTACTTAGGTTACAATTTACTTACTTATTCTCTTCCTTGCTAACTTAGGTCATTAGTTAAGTACTTAGATACATTCTTACTCACATAATTGTAAAGGTACTGACTTGCATTCTGACTTACTTAGTTACTTGCTTCCTTGCTTACTTAGGTCATTATTTACGTAATTACTTAATTTATTTATTACTTAGATAATTGTTAATGTACTTACTTGCATTCTCACTTACTTTGAAACTTGCATCCTTGCTTAGTTAGGTCATTATTTACTTACTTACTTAATTTATTTGTTATTTAGATAATTGGTAATGATACTTATTTTATTTAGGTTAATTATTTACTACTTACTTAGGTTATTCTCTTTACTTACTTAACTTAGGTCATTAGGTCATTAGTTAAGTACTTACTTACATTATTACTCACATAATTGTTAATGTACTGACTTCTATTCTCACTTACTTAGTTACTTGTTTCCTTGCTTACTTAGGTCATTATTTAGGTAAGTACTAAATTTATTTCTTACTTAGATAATTGTTAACGTACTTACTTGCATTCTCGCTGACTTACTAACTTGCATCCTTGCTTACTTAGGTGATTATTTACGTACTTAATTACGTTCTTACTTAGATAATTGTTAATGTACAAATTTGCATTTTACCTTAGTTCCTCAATTTTTTACCTTAGATCATTATTTTACGTTACTTACTTACTTTCTTTCTTAGTTTCTTAATTGTTAATTGTAATTACTTAGGTTACTTAGGTTACTATTTAACTTAACTTTACTTACTAACCTAGGACATTAGTTAAATACTTACTTACATTCTTACTCACATAATTGTAAATGTAAATGTACTTGCATTCTCTCTTGCATTCTTGCTTAGGTTAGGTACTTGCTTCCTTGGTTACTTAGGTCATTATTTACGTAATTACTTAATTTATTTATTACTTAGATAATTGTTAATGTACTTACTTGCATTCTCACTTACTTTGAAACTTGCATCCTTGCTTAGTTAGGTCATTATTTACTTACTTACTTTATTTATTTATTTATTTATTTTTTTTTTATTTGTTATTTAGATAATTGGTAATGTACTTACTTAGGTTACAATTTACTTACTTATTCTCTTCCTTGCTAACTTAGGTCATTAGTTAAGTACTTAGATACATTCTTACTCACATAATTGTAAAGGTACTGACTTGCATTCTGACTTACTTAGTTACTTGCTTCCTTGCTTACTTAGGTCATTATTTACGTAATTACTTAATTTATTTATTACTTAGATAATTGTTAATGTACTTTACTTAATTGCATTCTCATTCTCACTTTTTGAAACTTGCATCCTTGCTTTGCAGTTAGGTCATTATTTACTTACTTTACTTAATTTATTTATTTGTTATTTAGATAATTGGTAATGTACTTACTTAGGTTACTATTTACTTACTTATTCTCTTCCTTGCTAACTTAGGTCATTAGTTAAGTACTTACTTACATTATTACTCACATAATTGTTAATGTACTGACTTCTATTCTCACTTACTTAGTTACTTGTTTCCTTGCTTACTTAGGTCATTATTTAGGTAAGTACTAAATTTATTTCTTTACTTAGATAATTGTTAACGTTAATTTACTTGCATTCTCTCTCTGACTTACTAACTTGCATCCTTGCTTACTTAGGTGATTATTTACGTAATTAATTACGTTCTTACTTACATAATTGTTAATACTACAAATTTGCATTTTAATTTTTTTCCTTTTACTTTAGTTCTTTGCCAACTTAGATCATTATTTACATTTACTTTACTTTTTTACTTTCTTTCTTAGTTAGATAATTGTTAATGTACTTACTTAGGTTACTATTTACTTAACTTACTCGCTTACTTGCTAACCTAGGACATTACATTAGTTAAAATACTTACTTTACATTCTTACTCACATAATTGTAAATGTACTGACTTGCATTCTCTCTTACTTAGGTACTTGCTTCCTTGGTTACTTAGGTCATTATTTACGTAATTACTTAATTTATTTATTACTTAGATAATTGTTAATTAATTATATTTGCATTCTCTTACTTTTGCATTTGAAACTTGCATCATTGCTTACTTAGGTCATTATTTACTTATTACTTTAATTTATTTTATATTTAGATAATTGGTTATGTACTTACTTAGGTTAGGTTTAATTACTTACTTATTACTTTCTTATTCTATTCTCTTAACTTAGGTCATTAGTTAAGTACTTAGATACATTCTTACTCACATAATTGTAAATGTAAAGGTGACTTGCATTCTGACTTACTTAGTTACTTACTTGCTTCCTTGCTTACTTAGGTCATTATTTACGTAATTACTTAATTTATTTTTACTTAGATAATTGATAATGTACTTAGTATTTGTTGCATTCTCACTTACTTTGAAACTTGCATCCTTGCTTAGTTAGGTCATTATTTACTTACTTACTTTAATTTATTTGTTATTTAGATAATTGGTAATGTTTACTTACTTAGGTTTACTTAAGTTTACTTACTTACATTAATTTAATTAATTAATTCCTTTAACTTACTTAGGTACTTGTTTCATTAGTTAGGTTATTATTTACAATTACTTACTTTATTTCTTACTTAGATAATTGTTAATGTACTTACTTGCATTCTCACTTACTTACTTTGCTTTCCTTGCTTACTTAGGTCATTATTTACTTAATTACTTACTTAATTTTTTTACTTTAGATAATTGTTAATTACTTAATTTATTTCTTTTTTATTAATTACTTCCTTAATTGTTTACATTAGTTATTATTATTTACTTATTATTTTTTTTATTTTATTACTTAGATAATTGTTAATTATAATTACTTAGGTAATTACTTACTTATTTTGTACTTACTTTTACTTTTTTTACTTTACTTTACTTACTTAACTTATTTTTGGTCATTAGTTAAATACTTAATTACTTTCTTACTTATTTGTTAATTGTAAATTACTGTTGCTTTTTACTTTACTTACTTACTTTTACTACTTAATTTACATTATTATTTACTTAATTACTTATTTATTTATTTACTTATAATTTAATTTATTTAATTACTTAATTTATTTTACTTGTTTAATTAGATTATTACTTACTTACTTACTTTATTTACTTTGCTTCCTTATTATTATTTTATTTACTTATTTATTCTTTTTTTTATTTATTTACTTAATTTTAATTATTTTAATTATTTTACTTATTTACTTTTAAACTTTCCTTTACTTAACTTAGGTCATTATTTACTTACTTACTTAATTTATTTGTTATTTAGATAATTGTTAATGTACTTACTTAGGTTACTATTTACTTACTTACTTTTCTTTGCTAACTTAGGTCATTAGTTAAATACTTACTTACATTCTTACCATAATTGTAAATGTACTGACTTGCATTCTCTCTTACTTAGGTACTTGCTTCCTTGGTTACTTAGGTCATTATTTACGTAATTACTTAATTTATTTATTATTAGATAATTGTTAATGTACTTACTTGCATTCTTCTTACTTACTTTTTTTGCATCATTGCTTACTTAGGTCATTATTTACTTACTTACTTACTTTTTATTTTTATTTAGATAATTGGTAATGTACTTACTTAGGTTACTATTTTACTTACTTACTATTCTTATTCTTTCTTGCCTAGGTCATTAGTTAAATTAAATTACTTACATTACATTCTTTTCTTACATAATTGTAAATGTAAAGGACTTGCATTCTGACTTACTTAGTTACTTTACTTCCTTGCTTACTTAGGTCATTATTTACGTAATTACTTAATTTATTTATTACTTAGATAATTGATTATTGTGTAATGTACTTTTGCATTCTCACTTACTTTGAAACTTGCATCCTTGCTTAGTTAGGTCATTATTTACTTACTTACTTAATTTATTTGTTATTTAGATAATTGGTAATGTACTTACTTAGGTTACTTTATTTTTACTTATTCTTCTTCTTGCTAACTTAGGTCATTAGTTAAGTAATTACTTACTTTATTACTCACATAATTGTTAATGTACTTACTTCTATTCTCACTTACTTAGTTACTTGTTTCCTTTACTTAGGTCATTTATTTACTTAAGGTACTTAATTTATTTCTTTACTTAGATAATTGTTAATTACTTACTTTTATTCTCACTTTGACTTACTAAACTTGCATCCTTGCTTACTTAGGTGATTATTTTACGTTACTTAATTACGTTCTTATTTACATAATTGTTAATTACTTATTTGTTATTTTTTTACCTTTTTAAATTGCTTTTTACCTTTACTTTAGATCATTTACTTACTTACTTACTTTACTTTATTTTTTTTTAGTTTAGATAATTTTAGATAATTAGTTAGTTATTAATTTTAATGTACTTACTTTTACTTTTTTACTACTTACTTTTTACTTACTTACTCGCTTACTTGCTAACCTAGGACATTAGTTAAATACTTACTTACATTCTTACTCACATAATTGTAAATGTACTGACTTGCATTCTCTCTTACTTAGGTACTTGCTTCCTTGGTTACTTAGGTCATTATTTACGTAATTACTTAATTTATTTATTACTTAGATAATTGTTAATTACTTACTTGCATTCTCACTTACTTTGAAACTTGCATCATTGCTTATAGGTCATTATTTACTTACTTACTTAATTTATTTTTATTTAGATAATTGGTAATTAATTTACTTAGGTTTACTTTTACTTATTTATTCTTTCCTTTATTTATTAGGTCATTAGTTAATTACTTACTTACATTTTACTTACTTAGATAATTGTTAATTGTACTTACTTGCATTCTTTACTTACTTAGTTACTTAGTTAGTTACTTTTACTGTTACTTAGGTCATTATTTAGGTAAGGTACTTTACTTTTTACTTACTTTGTTAATTTACTTGCATTACTTTACATTATCATTTTACTTACTACTAACTTGCATTTGCTTTTAATTTATTTATTTAGATTTTGTTAATTAATTACTTACTTTACATTCTTACTTACTTTCCTTCCTTGCATTTTGCTTTTAGGTTATTATTTACTTACTTTTAATTTATTTTATTTATTTAGATTTTTTTAATTATTTATTTTTAGGTTACTATTTACTTACTTATTCTTTCCTTGTTAACTTAGGTCATTAGTTAAATTACTTACTTACATTATTACTTACATAATTGTTAATGTACTTACTTGCATTCTTGTTAATACTTATTTACTTGTTATTACTTACTTTACTTACTTAGGTCATTATTTAGGTAATTACTAAATTTATTTCTTTACTTAGATAATTGTTAACGTAATTACTTAATTTTACTTACTTAATTGTTACTAACTTGCATTACTTCTTACTTACTTACTTTATTTTGCATACTTTTACTTAGGTTATTTATTTATTTTATTATTATAATTTACGTACTTAATTACATAATTGTTAATGTACAAATTTGCATTTTACCTTAGTTCCTCGCTTCCTTACCAACTTAGATCATTATTTACGTACTTACTTACTTTCTTTCTTAGTTAGATAATTGTTAATGTACTTACTTAGGTTACTATTTACTAACTTACTTTACTTACTTACTAACCTAGGACATTAGTTAAATACTTACTTACATTCTTACTCACATAATTGTAAATGTACTGACTTGCATTCTCTCTTACTTAGGTACTTGCTTCCTTGCTTACTTAGGTCATTATTTACGTAATTACTTAATTTATTTTTTATTTAGATTAATTTTAATTATTACTTACTTAATTTATTTAATTACTTACTTTACTTTACTTGCATCATTGCTTAATCAGGTTTGCATTATTTATTACTTTATTACTTACTTTATTTTATATTTAGATAATTAATAATGTAATTACTTAGGTTACAATTTTACTTACTTTTATTTATTCTTCTTCTTCCTAACTTAGGTCATTAGTTAAGTTAAGTACTTAGATACATTTCTCTTACTCACATAATTGTAAAGTACTGACTTGCATTCTGACTTACTTAGTTACTTGCTTCCTTGCTTTGCTTAGGTCATTTATTTACGTAATTACTTAATTTATTTATTATTAATTAGAATTGTTAATTAATTACTTGCATTCTTACTTACTTTGAAACTTGCATTTGCTTCCTTGCTTAGTTAGGTCATTATTTACTTACTTACTTAATTTATTTTTATTTAGATAATTGGTAATTACTTACTTAATTACTATTTACTTACTTATTTATTCTTTTATTACTTAGGTCATTAGTTAATTAGTTAATTACTTACTTATTACTTACTTACATAATTGTTAATGTACTTACTTATATTCTTACTTACTTACTTACTTACTTCTTTGTTACTTACTTAGGTCATTATTTTCATTATTTACTAAATTTAATTATTAATTTATTTAAACTTATTAATTGTTAATTATTTTTTACTTGCATTTCTTACTTACTTCTTCTTCTCTTACTTGCTTCCTTGCCTTGCTTACTTAGGTCATTATTTACGTAATTAATTAATTTTCTTACTTAGATAATTGTTAATGTTATTTTTTACTTTATTTTTCCTTAGATCATTTTTACTTACTTACTTTTTTTTAGTTATTTTATTGTTTTACTTTTACTTTATTTTTACTTTACTTTACTTACTTATTAGGTTTAGTTAATTACTTAATTTTTACTTACTTATTAATTTTAATTACTTTTTTTTTTCTCTTTACTTACTTTTTTAGGTTTTTAGTTATTATTTTACTTAATTTTAATTTATTTTTTACTTACATAATTGTTAATGTACTTTACTTGCATTTGCATTTACTTTGTTAACTTGCTTCTTTGCTTACTTAGGTTATTATTTACTTACTTACTTTAATTTATTTTATTATTTATTTAATTAATAATTAATTACTTTATTTACTTTTACTTATTTACTTCTCTTCCTTACTTCTTTTCCTTCATTTAGGTCATTAGTATTTACTTATTATTTTTTATTTTAGATTATATTATTTAATTGTTTGTACTTACTTTATTCTCTACTTACTTACTTACTTGTTACTTTATTACTTAGGTTATTATTTACTTAAATTTATTTATTAATTTATTTTATTATTAATTTTGCTTTTATTACTTACTTAATTGCATTTGTTACTTACTTTTTATTTATTTTACTTTATTTTTTATTTTTATTTATTTACTTAATTAATTACTTTTTACTTACTTAGTTTTTGCATTCTTTACTTACTTTAGGTCATTATTTTACTTACTTTACTTACTTTCTTTTTTTATTTAGATTAATTGTTAATGTACTTACTTAGGTTACTATTTACTTACTTATTACTTTACTTACTTACTTACTTAGGTCATTAGTTAAATTTACTTACATTCTTACTTACTTACATAATTGTTAATTTTACTGACTTGCATTCTTGTTAATTACTTAGGTTACTTGCTTCCTTGGTTACTTAGGTCATTATTTACATTATTTAATTTACGTTATTTTTATTTATTATTAGATAATTAATTAACTGTACTTACTTGCATTCTCACTTACTTTGAAACTTGCATCATTGCTTATTAGGTCATTATTTACTTTTACTTACTTAATTTATTTTTTTATTTAGATTTGGTAATGTACTTATTTAGGTTACTTATTTACTTACTTATTTTTTATTGTTACTTACTTAGGTTCTTAGTTAATTACTTTTACATTATTACTTATAATTGTAAATAATTATTTACTTACTTACTTACTTAATTCTAATTGTTACTTACTTTTTACTTGTTAATTGTAAAGGTACTTTGCTTTATTTTACTTAGTACTTATTACTTAGGTCATTATTTACTAATTTATTTTATTTATAATTGTTAATGTACTTACTTGCATTCTCACTTACTTTGAAACTTGCATCCTTGCTTAGTTAGGTCATTATTTACTTACTTACTTAATTTATTTGTTATTTAGATAATTGGTAATGTACTTACTTAGGTTACTATTTACTTACTTATTCTCTTCCTTGCTAACTTAGGTCATTAGTTAAGTACTTACTTACATTATTACTCACATAATTGTTAATGTACTGACTTCTATTCTCACTTACTTAGTTACTTGTTTCCTTGCTTACTTAGGTCATTATTTAGGTAAGTACTAAATTTATTTCTTACTTAGATAATTGTTAACGTACTTACTTGCATTCTCGCTGACTTACTAACTTGCATCCTTGCTTACTTAGGTGATTATTTACGTAATTAATTACGTTCTTACTTACATAATTGTTAATGTACAAATTTGCATTTTACCTTAGTTCCTCGCTTCCTTACCAACTTAGATCATTATTTACGTTCTTACTTACTTTCTTTTTTTAGTTAGATAATTTAGTAATTACTTACTTAGGTTACTTATTTACTTACTTACTAATTACTTGCTTAACCTAGGACATTAGGACAAATACTTAACTTACTACATTCTTACTTCTTAGGACATTATAAAATGTTAATTCTTACTCACATAATTGTAAATGTAAATCTGACTTGCATTCTCTTCTTACTTTAGGTCCTTGGTCCTTGGTTACTTAGGTCATTATTTACGTAATTACTTAATTTATTTATTACTTAGATAATTGTTAATGTACTTACTTGCATTCTCACTTACTTAAACTTGCATCATTTTGCATTATTTATTATTTTATTAATTTATTTAGGATTATTATTTTATTTACTTATTTACTTAATAGGTTAAATTTTAATTACTTATTTTTTACTTTAACTTAGGTCTTAGTTAATTTTAGATACTTACTTACTCTCATTATTTAAATTATTACTTGCATTCTTAACTTATTTAATTACTTAATTGTAAAGGTACTTAGATTACTTCTTACTTACTTAGGTTACTTTTTTACTTAGGTTTACTTAATTTTATTTACTTAATTACTTATTTACTAATTGTTAATGTAATTTACTTTGCATTCTCACTTACTTTTGAAACTTGCATCCTTGCTTATTTTTTCATTATTTTATTTAGTTTTTATTTACTTAATTTTATTTTTATATTTAGATATTGGTAATGTACTTACTTAGGTTACTATTTACTTACTTATTCTTTCCTTGCTTCTTAGGTCATTAGTTAAGTTACTTACTTACATTATTACTCACATAATTGTTAATTACTTGACTTCTATTCTCACTTGTTACTTACTTGTTTCCTTTGCTTACTTAGGTTATTATTTAGGTTATTATTAATTTTATTTTTTACTTAGATAATTGTTAACGTAAATTGTTTACTTTTATTTACTTATTTTACTTACTAACTTGCATCCTTGCTTTCTTAGGTTTTATTTTATTTTGCTTAATTACGTTACGTACTTACTTATAATTGTTTACGTATGTATTGTTAATTTGCATTTTAAATTTTAGTTTTATTTTTTTTCCTTCCTTAGATCATTATTTATTATTATTACTTATTTTTTTTCTTAGTTAGATAATTGTTAATTACTTAATTAGGTTACTTATTTTACTAACTTACTACTTACTTATTACTTTACTTACTTGCCTACCTACATTAGTTAAATACTTAAATACTTACATTCTTACTCACATAATTGTAAATGTACTGACTTGCATTCTCTCTTACTTAGGTACTTGCTTCCTTGGTTACTTAGGTCATTATTTACGTAATTACTTAATTTATTTATTACTTAGATAATTGTTAATGTACTTACTTGCATTCTCACTTACTTAGAAACTTGCATCATTGCTTACTTAGGTCATTATTTACTTACTTACTTAATTTATTTGTTATTTAGATAATTGGTAATGTACTTACTTAGGTTACTATTTACTTACTTATTCTCTTCCTTGCTAACTTAGGTCATTAGCTAAGTACTTACTTACATTCTTACTCACATAATTGTTAATGTACTGACTTGCATTCTCACTTTCTTAGTTACTTGTTTCCTTGCTTACTTAGGTCATTATTTAGGTAAGTACTAAATTTATTTCTTACTTAGATAATTGTTAACGTACTTACTTGCATTCTCGCTGACTTACTAACTTGCATCCTTGCTTACTTAGGTGATTATTTACGTACTTAATTACGTTCTTACTAAGATAATTGTTAATGTACAAATTTGCATTTTACCTTAGTTCCTCGCTTCCTTACCAACTTAGATCATTATTTACGTACTTACTTACTTTCTTTCTTAGTTAGATAATTGTTAATGTACTTTTTTTTTAGGTTACTATTTACTATTTACTAACTTACTCGCTTACTTGCTAACCTAGGACATTAGTTAAATACTTACTTACATTCTTACTCACATAATTGTAAATGTACTGACTTGCATTCTCTCTTACTTAGGTACTTGCTTCCTTGGTTACTTAGGTCATTATTTACGTAATTACTTAATTTATTTATTACTTAGATAATTGTTAATGTACTTATTTATTAATTTCTTACTTAATTTACTTGCATTTTATTTTTTGGTAGGTTTATTTTTACTTAGTTTACTTTTTACTTACTTTATTTTTATTTATTTGTTAATTTAGGTAATTATTATTTAGGTTTATTTATTTATTTATTTATTTACTTAGGTTATTATTTATTACTTAGGTTTACTTAGTTAATTGTATTACTTATTTCTATTACTTTGAAACTTAGGTCATTAGTTAGGTCATTATTTACTTACTTATTACTTAATTGTTATTTATTATATTGTACTTGTACTTACTTATTTACTTTTACTTACTTACTTGTTCCTTGCTTACTTAGGTCATTATTTAGGTAATTTCTCACTTACTTAGTTACTTGCATCCTTTACTTAGGTCTTATTTTATTATTATTTACTTACTTAATTAATTTTATTTTATTTATTATTAAATTGTTAATTGTTACTTATTATTTAATTTATTTTACTTTTTACTTATTTTTAATTACTTTACATTTTTACCTTAGTTTTTTTTCCTTACTTACTTAGGTTATATTTACTTTATTTACTTTACTTTTATTTTCTTATTTAGATAATTGTTAATGTACTTACTTAGGTTTACTATTTACTTTACTTATTTCTTCCTTGCTTACTTAGGTCATTAGTTAAATACTTAATTACATTCTTACTTACATAATTGTTAATGTACTGACTTGCATTCTCTGACTTACTTAGTTACTTTACTTCCTTGCTTACTTAGGTCATTATTTTACGTAATTACTTAATTTATTTATTATTAGATTATTGTTAATTTATTTATTACTTAATTGTTAATTTCTCACTTACTTTGAAACTTGCTTCCTTCCTTCTTACTTTACTTAGGTCATTATTTACTTACTTACTTAATTTATTTGTTATTTAGATAATTGTTAATGTACTTACTTAGGTTACAATTTACTTACTTATTTCTTCCTTCCTTGCTAACTTAGGTCATTAGTTAAATTACTTACTTACATTTATTACTCACATAATTGTAAATGTACTGACTTGCATTCTATTACTTAGTTACTTGCTTCCTTGCTTACTTAGGTCATTATTTACGTAATTACTTAATTTATTTATTACTTAGATAATTGTTAATTACTTACTTGCATTCTCTCACTTACTTTGAAACTTGCATCCTTGCTTAGTTAGGTCATTATTTACTTACTTACTTAATTTATTTTTTGTTAGATAATTGTTAATGTACTTACTTTAGTTTACTATTTACTTACTTATTCTCTTCCTTGCTTACTTAGGTCATTAGTTAAGTACTTACTTACTTTATTTTTTATTTACATAATTGTTAATGTACTTTACTTGCATTCTCACTTTACTTAGTTACTTGTTTCCTTTCCTTACTTAGGTCATTATTTAGGTTACTTAATTTATTTACTTATTTAGATAATTGTTATGACTTTTGCATTCTCACTTTACTTACTTACTTGCATCCTTGCTTACTTAGGTTATTTATTTATTTACTTAATTTATTTTTACTTAGATAATTGTTAATGTAATTACTTGCATTTTTACCTTACTTTGAAACTTCATCCTTGCTTACCAACTTAGATCATTATTTACGTACTTACTTTACTTTATTTTATTTTTAGATAATTGTTAATGTACTTACTTAGGTTACTTTTACTTACTTACTTATTCCTTTGCTTGCTAACCTAGGACATTAGTTAAATACTTACTTACATTCTTACTCACATAATTGTAAATGTACTGACTTGCATTCTCTCTTACTTAGGTACTTGCTTCCTTGGTTACTTAGGTCATTATTTACGTAATTACTTAATTTATTTATTACTTAGATAATTGTTAATGTACTTACTTGCATTCTCACTTACTTTGAAACTTGCTTGCTTCTTAGGTCATTTATTGCTTACTTAGGTCATTTAGATTTACTTAGGTTACTTTTACTTACTTATTTATTTTTATTTAGATAATTGGTAATGTACTTTTACTTAGGTTACAATTTACTTACTTATTCTCTTCCTTGCTAACTTAGGTCATTAGTTAAGTAATTACTTACATTATTTATTACACATAATTGTTAATGTACTGACTTGCATTCTCACTTTACTTAGAAACTTATCTTGCTTACTTTCATTATTTTTACTTACTTTATTTTATTTAGTTATTTTAGATAATTGGTAATGTATTTATTTAGGTTACTTAATTATAATTGTTAATGTACTTTAACTTAGGTCATTAGTTAACGTACTTACTTACTTCTTACTTACTAATTGTAAAGGTACTGACTTGCATTCTGACTTACTTAGTTACTTGCTTCCTTGCTTACTTAGGTCATTATTTACGTAATTACTTAATTTATTTATTACTTAGATAATTGTTAATGTACTTACTTGCATTCTCACTTACTTTGAAACTTGCATCCTTGCTTACTTAGGTCATTATTTACTTACTTACTTAATTTATTTGTTATTTAGATAATTGGTAATGTACTTACTTAGGTTACAATTTACTTACTTATTCTCTTCCTTGCTAACTTAGGTCATTAGTTAAGTACTTACTTACATTATTACTCACATAATTGTTAATGTACTGACTTCTATTCTCACTTACTTAGTTACTTGTTTCCTTGCTTACTTAGGTCATTATTTAGGTAAGTACTAAATTTATTTCTTACTTAGATAATTGTTAACGTACTTACTTGCATTCTCGCTGACTTACTAACTTGCATCCTTGCTTACTTAGGTGATTATTTACGTACTTAATTACGTTCTTACTTACATAATTGTTAATGTACAAATTTGCATTTTACCTTAGTTCCTCGCTTCCTTACCAACTTAGATCATTATTTACGTACTTACTTACTTTCTTTCTTAGTTAGATAATTGTTAATGTACTTACTTAGGTTACTATTTACT
>CM022666.1:10145334-10169376 GCA_012295275.1 Chrysomallon squamiferum
AATTATCTAAATAACAAATAAATTAAGTAAGTAAGTAAATAATGACCTAAGTAAGCAATGATGCAAGTTTCTAAGTAAGTGAGAATGCAAGTAAGTACATTAACAATTATCTAAGTAATAAATAAATTAAGTAATTACGTAAATAATGACCTAAGTAACCAAGGAAGCAAGTACCTAAGTAAGAGAGAATGCAAGTCAGTACATTTACAATTATGTGAGTAAGAATGTAAGTAAGTATTTAACTAATGTCCTAGGTTAGCAAGTAAGCGAGTAAGTTAGTAAATAGTAACCTAAGTAAGTACATTAACAATTATCTAACTAAGAAAGAAAGTAAGTAAGTACGTAAATAATGATCTAAGTTGGTAAGGAAGCGAGGAACTAAGGTAAAATGCAAATTTGTACATTAACAATTATCTAAGTAAGAACGTAATTAAGTACGTAAATAATCACCTAAGTAAGCAAGGATGCAAGTTAGTAAGTCAGCGAGAATGCAAGTAAGTACGTTAACAATTATCTAAGTAAGAAATAAATTTAGTACTTACCTAAATAATGACCTAAGTAAGCAAGGAAACAAGTAACTAAGTAAGTGAGAATAGAAGTCAGTACATTAACAATTATGTGAGTAATAATGTAAGTAAGTACTTAACTAATGACCTAAGTTAGCAAGGAAGAGAATAAGTAAGTAAATAGTAACCTAAGTAAGTACATTACCAATTATCTAAATAACAAATAAATTAAGTAAGTAAATAATGACCTAAGTAAGCAATGATGCAAGTTTCTAAGTAAGTGAGAATGCAAGTAAGTACATTAACAATTATCTAAGTAATAAATAAATTAAGTAATTACGTAAATAATGACCTAAGTAACCAAGGAAGCAAGTACCTAAGTAAGAGAGAATGCAAGTCAGTACATTTACAATTATGTGAGTAAGAATGTAAGTAAGTATTTAACTAATGTCCTAGGTTAGCAAGTAAGCGAGTAAGTTAGTAAATAGTAACCTAAGTAAGTACATTAACAATTATCTAACTAAGAAAAAAGTAAGAAAGTAAGTACGTAAATAATGATCTAAGTTGGTAAGGAAGCGAGGAACTAAGGTAAAATGCAAATTTGTACATTAACAATTATCTAAGTAAGAACGTAATTAAGTACGTAAATAATCACCTAAGTAAGCAAGGATGCAAGTTAGTAAGTCAGCGAGAATGCAAGTAAGTACGTTAACAATTATCTAAGTAAGAAATAAATTTAGTACTTACCTAAATAATGACCTAAGTAAGCAAGGAAACAAGTAACTAAGTAAGTGAGAATAGAAGTCAGTAACAATTAACAATTATGTGAGTAATAATGTAAGTAAGTAAGTAAATAGTAACTAAATAAGTAAACTAATGACCTAAGTTAGCAAGGAAGAGAATAAGTAAGTAAATAGTAACCTAAGTAAAGTACATTACCAATTATCTAAATAACAAATAAATTAAGTAAAAAATAATAAGTAAAATAATGACCTAAGTAAGCAAATGATGCAAGTTTCTAAAAGTGAGAATGCAAGTAAGTACATTAACAATTATCTAAGTAATAAATAAATTAAAATAAATAAATAAAAAATAAATAATGACCTAAGTAAGCAAGGAAAGCAAAATAACTAAGTAAGTAAGAATAAAGTACATTAAATTATTATCTAAGTAAGTAAATTTAGTAATTTACATAATGACCTAAGTAAGCAAGGAAATAAGTAAGTGAGAATGCAAGTCAGTACATTAACAATTATGTGAGTAATAATGTAAGTAAGTACTTAACTAATGACCTAAGTTAGCAAGGAAGAGAATAAGTAAGTAAATAGTAACCTAAGTAAGTACATTACCAATTATCTAAATAACAAATACAGTAGGTAAGTAAGTAAATAATGACCTAAGTAAGCAATGATGCAAGTTTCTAAGTAAGTGAGAATGCAAGTAAGTACATTAACAATTATCTAAGTAATAAATAAATTAATTAATTACGTAAATAATGACCTAAGTAACCAAGGAAGCAAGTACCTAAGTAAGAGAGAATGCAAGTCAGTACATTTACAATTATGTGAGTAAGAATGTAAGTAAGTATTTAACTAATGTCCTAGGTTAGCAAGTAAGCGAGTAAGTTAGTAAATAGTAACCTAAGTAAGTACATTAACAATTATCTAACTAAGAAAGAAAGTAAGTAAGTACGTAAATAATGATCTAAGTTGGTAAGGAAGCGAGGAACTAAGGTATAATGCAAATTTGTACATTAACAATTATCTAAGTAAGAACGTAATTAAGTACGTAAATAATCACCTAAGTAAGCAAGGATGCAAGTTAGTAAGTCAGCGAGAATGCAAGTAAGTACGTTAACAATTATCTAAGTAAGAAATAAATTTAGTACTTACCTAAATAATGACCTAAGTAAGCAGGGAATCAAGTAACTAAGTAAGTGAGAATAGAAGTCAGTACATTAACAATTATGTGAGTAATAATGTAAGTAAATACTTAACTAATGACCTAAGTTAGCAAGGAAGAAAATAAGTAAGTAAATAGTAACCTAAGTAAGTACATTACCAATTATCTAAATAACAAATAAATTAAGTAAGTAAGTAAATAATGACCTAAGTAAGCAATGATGCAAGTTTCTAAGTAAGTGAGAATGCAAGTAAGTACATTAACAATTATCTAAGTAATAAATAAATTAATTAATTACGTAAATAATGACCTAAGTAACCAAGGAAGCAAGTACCTAAGTAAGAGAGAGAATGCAAGTCAGTACATTTACAATTATGTGAGTAAGAATGTAAGTAAGTATTTAACTAATGTCCTAGGTTAGCAAGTAAGCGAGTAAGTTAGTAAATAGTAACCTAAGTAAGTACATTAACAATTATCTAACTAAGAAAGAAAGTAAGTAAGTACGTAAATAATGATCTAAGTTGGTAAGGAAGCGAGGAACTAAGGTATAATGCAAATTTGTACATTAACAATTATCTAAGTAAGAACGTAATTAAGTACGTAAATAATCACCTAAGTAAGCAAGGATGCAAGTTAGTAAGTCAGCGAGAATGCAAGTAAGTACGTTAACAATTATCTAAGTAAGAAATAAATTTAGTACTTACCTAAATAATGACCTAAGTAAGCAAGGAAACAAGTAACTAAGTAAGTGAGAATAGAAGTCAGTACATTAACAATTATGTGAGTAATAATGTAAGTAAATACTTAACTAATGACCTAAGTTAGCAAGGAAGAAAATAAGTAAGTAAATAGTAACCTAAGTAAGTACATTACCAATTATCTAAATAACAAATACAGTAGGTAAGTAAGTAAATAATGACCTAAGTAAGCAATGATGCAAGTTTCTAAGTAAGTGAGAATGCAAGTAAGTACATTAACAATTATCTAAGTAATAAATAAATTAAGTAATTACGTAAATAATGACCTAAGTAACCAAGGAAGCAAGTACCTAAGTAAGAGAGAATGCAAGTCAGTACATTTACAATTATGTGAGTAAGAATGTAAGTAAGTATTTAACTAATGTCCTAGGTTAGCAAGTAAGCGAGTAAGTTAGTAAATAGTAACCTAAGTAAGTACATTAACAATTATCTAACTAAGAAAGAAAACTAAGTAAATAAAACCTAAGTAAAATAATGATCTAAGTAAGTAAGTAAGTAAATAATGATCTAAGTTGGAACTAAGGTAAAAAACTAAAATGCAAATTTGTACATTAACAATTATCTAAGTAAGAACGTAATTAAGTAATTACGTAAATAATCACCTAAATAAGCAAGGATGCAAGTTAGTAAGTCAAGTGAGAATGCAAGTAAGTAAGTAATTAACAATTATCTAAATAATCTATAAAAATTTAAAATAAATTACCTAAATAATGACCTAAGTAAGCAAGGGGGAACAAGGAAACAAGTAACTAGTAAGTGAGAATAGAAGTCAGTACATTAACAATTATGTGAGTAATAATGTAAGTAAGTACTTAACTAATGACCTAAGTTAGCAAGGAAGAAAATAAGTAAGTAAATAGTAACCTAAGTAAGTACATTACCAATTATCTAAATAACAAATAAATTAAAATAAGTAAAAATAATAAATAAATAAGTAAGTAAATATGCAAGTTTCAAAGTAAGTGAAGTTTCTAAGAATGCAAGTAAGTACATTAACAATTAAGTACTTAACAATTATCTAAGTAAATAAATTAAATAATTACGTAAATAATGACCTAAATGTAACCAAGGAAGCAAAGTAAGTAAGTAAGAGAGAATGCAAGTCAGTACATTTACAATTATGTGAGTAAGAATGTAAGTAAGTATTTAACTAATGTCCTAGGTTAGCAAGTAAGCGAGTAAGTTAGTAAATAGTAACCTAAGTAAGTACATTAACAATTATCTAACTAAGAAAGAAAGTAAGTAAGTAAGTAAGTAAATAATAATCTAAGTCTAAGTTGGTAAGGAAGCGAGGAACTAAGGTAAAATGCAAATTTGTACATTAACAATTATCTAAGTAAGAACGTAATTAAGTACGTAAATAATCACCTAAGTAAGCAAGGATGCAAGTTAGTAAGTAAGTAAGAAAATGCAAGTAAGTACAAGTAATTATCTAAGTAAGAAATAAATTTAGTAATACCTAAATAATGACCTAAATGTAAGCAAGGAAATAAGTAACTAAGTAAGTAGAAAAAAGTAAATAATTAAAATTAAATAAGAATAAAGAAAAAGTAAAGTAAATAACTAATAAGTAAGTAAGTAAACTAAGAATAAGTAAGTAAATAGTAACCTAAGTAAAAAATTAAGTAATTATAAATAAATAAAATAAAAAGTAAATAAAAAGTAAGTAAATAATAAAGTAAGTAAAAATAAAAAAAAAATAAGTAAATAAATACAAGTAAATAAATAAAATAATTAAAAAATAAGAATGAAAGTAAGAAATAAATAATAAAAGTAAGTAATAAAGTAAATTTAACAATTATCTAAGTAAAATAAATTAATTAATTAATTAAATAAATGACCTAATAAGTAACAAGGGAAGCAAGTAAAGTAAGAGAGAATGCAAGTAAATACATTAAATTAATTAATTAAGTATTAATTAAAATAATTAAAGTAAGAAATAAAATAATTAAAATAAAATAATAACAATGTAAAGTAAGTAAGGAAGTAAGTAAAAGAAAGTAAAATAAAATTATAAATAAGTAAAGTAAAAATAAAGTAAAGTAAAATAACAAAAATGCATAAGTAAATAAAATTAAATAAGTAAAAAAAATAATTAAGTAAATAAATAATAATCTAAGTAAGTAAAGGATGCAAAGTAAAAAAGTAAGTAAGTACATTAACAATTAAGTTAAGTAAAAAAAATAAAAAATTAGTAAATAATGACCTAAGTAAAGCAAATAATTAAAGTAAGTAAAGTAAAAGTAAGAATAAAGTCAAGTATTAACAAATATGTTAAGTAATAATAATGTAAGTAAGTACTTAACTAATGACCTAAGTTAATAAGTAAGTAAGAGAAATAAAAGTAAATAAAATAAAACTAATAAAATAAATTAAACCTAAATAAAAACAAATAAAAATAAATTAAGTAAGTAAGTAAATAATGAAATAATGACCTAAGTAAGCAATGATGCAAGTTTCTAAGTAAGTGAGAATGCAAGTAAGTAATTAACAACAATTATCTAAGTAATAAATAAATTAAATTAATTAATAAAAATAATGACCTAAGTAACCAAAGGAAGCAAAATACCTAAGTAAGAGAGAAAATGCAAGTCAGTACATTTTACAATTATGTGAGTAAGAATGTAAGTAAGTATTTAACTAATGTCCTAGGTTAGTAAGTAAGTAAGTAAGTTAGTAAATAAAAAGTAAGTAAGTAAACAATTAACAATTATCTAACTAAGAAAGAAAGTAAGTAAGTAATTAAATAATGAAAGTAAAAAGTTAAACTAAGGAAGTAAAAACTAAGGTAAAATGCAAATTTGTAAATAACAATTATAAGTAAGTAAAATAAACAAGCAAATTAATTAAAATGTAAATTTGTAAATAATTAATTAAGTAAGAACGTAATTAAGTACGTAAATAAGTTAAGTAAGCAAGGATGCAAGTTAGTAGAGTCAGTGAGAATGCAAGCAAGTACGTTAACAATTATCTAAGTAAGTAAGAAATAAATTTAGTACTTACCTAAATAATGACCTAAGTAAGCAAGGAAACAAGTAACTAAGTAAGTAACTAAGAATAGAAGTCAGTACATTAACAATTATGTGAATATAATAATAATAAGTAAGTAAGTAAACTAATGACCTAAGTTACAAAAAAGAAAAAAAAGTAAAAATAAGAAAAAGTAAGTAAAAGTAATTAACAATTATCTAAATAACAAATAAATTAACAAAAAAAAAAAATAAAAATAATTAAATAAAAGTAATGATGCAAGTTTCAAGTAAAAAAAAGTAAATGCAAGTAAGTAAATTAACAATTATCTAATTAACAAATAAATAAATTAAATAATTAATTAAATAATGACCTAAATTAACCAAGGAAGCAAAATAAAGTAAAACAAGAGAGAAAGCAAGTCAGTACATTTAAGTTATGTGAGTAAGAAATTATGTAAGTAAGTATTTAACTAATGTCCTAAGTTAGCTAGGTTAACTAATGTCCTAGGTTAGCAAGTAGTAAATAAAGTTAGTAAATAGTAACCTAAGTAAGTACATTAACAATTATCTAACTAAGAAAGAAAGTAAGTAAGTAAAAATAATAATCTAAGTTTGGTAAGGAAGCGAGGAACTAAGGTAAAATGCAAATTTGTACATTAACAATTATCTAAAATAAGAACGTAATTAAGTACGTAAATAATCACCTAAGTAAAGCAAAGAAAGTAATAAGTAAGTAAAATGCAAGTAAGTACAAGTAACAATTATCAAGTAAGAAATAAATTTAAAATTAAAAAATAATTAAAAGTAAGTAAAAATAAAAGTAAGTAAAAATAAAATAAAAGTAAGCAAGTAATAAATAAGTAAATAATAACAAGTAAATAATGAAGTAATAATGTAAGTAAGTAAGTAATAAAAAATAACTAAGTAAGTAAGTAAGAATAAATAAAGAAGAATAAAATAATAATAAAAGTAATAATAACAAAAAAGTAAAAAAAAAAAAGTAAATAAAATAAAAAAATAATAAAATTAAGCAAAGATGCAAGTTTCAAATAATGACCTAACTAAGCAAGGATGCAGTTTCAAAGTAAGTGAGAATGCAAGTAAGTACATTAACAATTATCTAAGTAATAAATAAATTAAGTAATTACGTAAATAATGACCTAAAAGTAAGCAAGGAAGAAGTAACTAAGTAAGTAAGAATAAGTAAGTAAGTAAGAATGTAAGTAAGTAATGTAAGTTAGTAATGAAAGTTAGAAAAGTAAGTAAGTAATAAAATAATAAGTAAGTAATTAAAATAAGTAAATAATAAAAATAAAAAAAAAATAAGTAAATAAATAATACCTAATGTAAATAATGAAATAATGTTTCTAAAGTAAATAAAATATGCAAATAAAATAATTAACAATTATCTAAGTAATAAAATAAAATTAAAATAAATTAAGTAAAATAATGACCTAAGTAAGAAATAATAAATACCTAAGTAAGAGAAAATGCAAAGTAAGTAATTTAAATTATGTAAGTAAGAATGTAAGTAAATAATATTTAATTAATGTCCTAGGTTAGTAGTAAGTACATTTACAATTATGTGAGTAAGAATGTAAGTTATTTAACTAATGTCCTAGGTTAGCAAGTAAGTAAGTTAAATAAATAGTAACCTAAGTAAGTACATTAACAATTATCTAACTAAGAAAGAAAAGTAAGTACGTAAATAATGATCTAAGTTGGTAAGGAAGCGAGGAACTAAGGTAAAATGCAAATTTGTACAAAAAAATTATCTAAGTAAGAACGTAATTAAGTAATTAAGTAAATAATCACCTAAGTAAGCAAGGATGCAAGTTAGTAAGTCAGCGAGAATGCAAGTAAGTAAGTAGTTAACAATTATCTAAGTAAGAAATAAATTTAAATAATTACCTAAATAATGACCTAAGTAAGCAAGGAATAAGTAAAGTAAGTAAGTAAATAAAGTCAGTAAGTTAACAATTATGTAAGTAATAATGTAAAGTAAATAATAACTAATGACCTAAGTTAGTAAGTAAGAAGTAAAAGTAAAGAATAACCTAAAGTAAGTAATTAACAATTATCTAAATAACAAATAAAATTAATTAAAAACAAATAAAAATTAAAATAACAAATAATAAATAAAGTAAGTAATAAATAATGACCTAAGTAAGCAATGATGCAAGTTTCTAAGTAAGTGAGAATGCAAGTAAGTACATTAACAATTATCTAAGTAATAAATAAATTAAATAAATTACGTAAATAATGACCTAAAAACCAAGGAAGCAAGTAAAACCCTAAGTAAGAAGAATGCAAGTCAGTACATTTACAATTATGTGAAAGAATGTAAGTAAATATTTAACTAATAATGTCCTAGTCTTAGTCCTAAGTAAGTAAGTAAGTAAGTAAATAGTAACCTAAGTAACCTAAGTTAACAATTATCTAACTAAGAAAGAAAACTAAAATAAAAGTAAGTAAGTAAATAATAATCTAAGTAAAATAAATGAAAGCTAAATAAGCGTAATAAAAATGTAAAAAAAAATAAGGAAAAATTATCTAATTAAGAACAAATTAAATAATTAAAAATAAATAATACATTAACAAAAAAAAGTAAAACGTAATAAGTAGTTAAATAATAATAAAGTAAGCAAGAGAATTAGTAAGTCAGCGAATGCAAGTAACAACGTTAACAATTAATCTAAATAAAAGAAATAAAAAAATTTAGTACTTACCTAAATAATGACCTAAGTAAGCAGCAAACAAACAAGTAACTAAGTAAGTGAGAATAGAAGAAGTCAGTACATTAACAATTATGTGAGTAATAATGTAAATAAGTAATAACTAATAACCTAAGTTAAAGGAAGAAAATAAAGTAAATAAATAACCTAAGTAAGTAACAAATTAAAATTATTATCTAAATAACAAATAAATTAAGTAAGTAAGTAAATAATGACCTAAGTAAGCAATGATGCAAGTTTCAAAGTAAGTGAGAATGCAAGTAAGTACATTAACAATTATCTAAGTAATAAATAAATTAAGTAATTAAAAAATAATGACCTAAGTAAATAAAGGAAGCAAAAACCTAAGTAAGTAGAATGCAAGTCAGTACATTTACAATTATGTGAGTAAGAATGTAAGTAAGTAATTAACTAATGACCTAAGTTAGCAAGTAAGAGAGTAAGTAAGTAAAATAAGTTAGTAAAAAAGTAAATAGTAACCTAAAGTACATTACCAATTATCTAAATAAAAATAAATTAAATAAGTAAGTAAATAATGACCTAAGTAAGCAATGATGCAAGTTTCAAAGTAAGTAAAAAATGAAAATGCAAGTAATTAACAATTATCTAAGTAATAAATAAATTAAATTAATTAAGTAAATAATGACCTAAGTAAAAAAATAAATAGTAAAAGTAAGAGAAATGCAAGTAAAAGTAAGTTTAAATTATGTAAGTAAGAATGTAAGTAAGTAAGTAACTAATAATAAAGTTAGCAAGTAAGAAAATAAAGTTAGTAAATAAAATAACCTAAGTAAGTAATTAACAATTAAAAATAAATTAAAAATAAAAGTAAGTAAGTAAGTAAATAATGATAAGTAAATTAAAAGGAAGAAAAAAAAGTAAATAAAATGTAAAAATGAAAGTAAGGTACAAAAAAAATTATCTAAATAAACAAATAAAATTAAGTAAGTAATTAAGTAATAAATAATACCTAAATAAGCAAGGATGCAAGTTAAGTTAGTAAGTCAAGAGAATGCAAGTAAAGTGCAAGAATGCAAGTAAGTACGTTAACAATTATCTAAGTAAGAAATAAATTTAGTAATTACCTAAATAATGACCTAAGTAAGCAAGGAAACAAGTAAAAGTAAGTAAGAATAGAAGTCAGTAAGTTAACAATTATGTGAGTAATAATGTAAGTAAAGTAATTTAACTAATGACCTAAGTTAGCAAGTAAAGTAAAGTAAGTAAATAGTAACCTAAGTAAAGTAATTACCAATTATCTAAATAAAGAAAAAATAAAATAAGTAAGTAAAAAAATGACCTAAATAAGTAAGGAATGATAAGTTTCTAAGTAAGTAAATGCAAATAAATAAGTTATCTAAATAATAAAAAAGTAAGTACAAAATAATGATAAGTAAGGATAATAAGTAAATAAGTAAAAAAATAAAATTATAAAATAAAAATTAAAGTAAGTAAATAACAAGTAAAGTAAGTAAAAAAAAGTTAGAATGCAAGTAAGTACATTAACAATTATCTAAGTAAGAAATAAAATTAAGTAATTAATAAATAATGAAAAAAATAACCTAAAACAAGAAATCAAGTACTAAGTAAGTGAGAATAAAGTCAGTAAACAATTATGTGAGTAATAAAAAAAATAAAAAATAAGTAAACTAATGACCTAAGTTAGCAAGGAAGAAAAAAGTAAGTAAATAAGTAAGTAATAAATAAAGTATTAATCTAAAAAAAAGTAAATAATTAAATAAATAAAAAAAAATAATAATAAATAAAAAAGTAAAAAGTAAGTAAAAGTTTCTAAGTAAGCAATGATGCAAGTTTCTAAGTAAGAAGTAAAATGCAAATAAATAAATTAAATTTATCTAAGTAATAAATAAATTAAGTAATTACGTAAATAATGACCTAAGTAACCAAGGAAGCAAGTACCTAAGTAAGAGAGAATGCAAGTCAGTACATTTACAATTATGTGAGTAAGAATGTAAGTAAGTATTTAACTAATGTCCTAGGTTAGCAAGTAAGCGAGTAAGTTAGTAAATAGTAACCTAAGTAAGTACATTAACAATTATCTAACTAAGAAAGAAAGTAAGTAAGTACGTAAATAATGATCTAAGTTGGTAAGGAAGCGAGGAACTAAGGTAAAATGCAAATTTGTACATTAACAATTATCTAAGTAAGAACGTAATTAAGTACGTAAATAATCACCTAAGTAAGCAAGGATGCAAGTTAGTAAGTCAGCGAGAATGCAAGTAAGTACGTTAACAATTATCTAAGTAAGAAATAAATTTAGTACTTACCTAAATAATGACCTAAGTAAGCAAGGAATTAACTAACTAAGTAAGTAAGAATAAAGTCAGTACATTAACAATTATGTGAGTAATAATGTAAAGTAAGTATTTAACTAATGACCTAAGTTAGCAAAAGAAAGAATAAGTAAAAAGTAAATAAATAACCTAAAAATAAAGTACATTACCAATTATCTAAATAACAAATAAAAATAATTAAATAAAGTAAATAATAAATAAATAACAAATAAATAAGAAGTAAGTAAATAATGACCTAAGTTTCTAAGTAAAGTTTCAAATGCAAGTAAGTAAATTAACAATTATCTAATTAACAATTAAAATAATAAATAAATTAAGTAATTACGTAAATAATGACCTAAGTAACCAAGGAAGCAAGTAACCTAAGTAAGAGAGAGATGCAAGTCAGTCAGTAATTTACAATTATGTGAGTAAGAATGTAAATTAAGTAATGTAACTAATGTCCTAAGTTAGCAAGGAAGAGAATAAGTAAGTAAATAATAACCTAAGTAAAAGTAAGTTAAATAAGTACCAATTATCTAAATAACAAATAAAAATAAAAGTAAATAAATGAATAAAAGTAAATAAAAATAAATAATGAAAAATTCTAAGTAAGTTTCTAAGTAAAATGCAAAAAATGCAAGTACATTAACAATTATCTAAGTAAGAAATAAATAATTAATTAATTAAATAATGACCTAAAATAAAATAATAAAGAAATAAGCAAGTAAAGTAAGTAAGTAAGAATGCAAGTAAATAATGTTTACAATTATGTAAGTTAACAATTAAATAAATTTAAAAGAATTAAGTAAAACTAATGTCCTAAGTTAGCAAGGAAGCAAGTAAGTAAGTAAATAGTAAACTAAAGAAGTAAGTACATTAACAATTATCTAACTAAGAAAGAAAGTAAGTAAGTAAATAAATAATGATCTAAGTTGGTAAGGAAGAAAAAGTAAGGTAAAAATTAAAAATTTAACAAAGTAATTAAAAATTATCTAAATAAGAAATAAAATAAGTAAGTAAATAAATAATGACCTAAGTAAGCAAGGATGCAAGTTTCTAAGTAAGTGAGAATGCAAATAAAGTACAATAACAATTATCTAAGTAAATAAATAAATTTAAATTACGTAAATAATGACCTAAGTAAGCAAGGAAAAAAGTAACTAAGTAAGAGAAAAATGCAAGTCAGTACATTTACAATTATGTGAGTAAGAATGTAAGTAAGTAATTTAACTAATGTCCTAGGTTAGCAAGTAAGAGAAGAGTAAGTAAGTAAATAGTAACCTAAGTAAGTAAATTAACAATTATCTAAATAAAAAGAAAGTAAATTAAGTAATTATCTAAGTAAATAATGATCTAAGTTGTAAATAATGATCTAAGTTGGTAAGGAAGAGGAACTAAGGTAAAATGCAAATTTGTACATTAACAATTATCTAAGTAAGAACGTAATTAAGTACGTAAATAATCACCTAAGTAAGCAAGGATGCAAGTTAGTAAGTCAGCAAGAATGCAAAGTAAGTACAAACAATTATCTAAGTAAGAAATAAATTAAGTAATTAAAAGTAAATAATAAGCCTAAGTAAAGTAAAGTAAGTAAGTAACAAATAACTAAAATAAGTAGAATAAAAAATAATACATTAACAATTATGTGAAATAAGAAAAGAAGTAAGTAAGTAACTAATGATGACTAAGTTAGCAAGGAAGAGAATAAGTAAGTAAATAAGTAACCTAAGTAAGTAAAAGAATTAACTAAATTAAAAAATTATCTAAATAATTAATAAATTAAAAAAATAAATAAAATAATAAATAAATAAAAAAGCAATAAATGCAAAATAAATCTAAGTAAGTAATGAAAAAGCAAGTTTCTAAGTAAGTGAAATGCAAAGTAAGTACATTAACAATTATCTAAGTAATAAATAAATTAATTAATTACGTAATAATGACCTAAGTAACCAAGGAAGCAAACCAAGGAAGCAAGTAAGAGAAGAGAAAGTCAGTACATTTACAATTATGTAAAATAAGTAAGTGTAAATAATGTAAAGTAAGTTAACTAATTTAAGTAAGTTTAACAATAATAAAAATAGTAAATAATAAGTTAAGTTAACAAAAGTAAAGTAAAAAGAAGTAACCTAAGTAAGTAAAAAATTATCTAACTAAGAAAGAAAAAAAGTAAGTAAATAAATAATGATCTAAGTTGGTAAGGAAGCAGGAAACTAAGGTAAAATGCAAATTTGTACATTAACAAATTATCTAAGTAAGAACGTAATTAAGTACGTAAATAATCACCTAAGTAAGCAAGGATGCAAGTTAGTAAGTCAGCGAGAATGCAAGTAAGTACGTTAACAATTATCTAAGTAAGAAATAAATTTAGTACTTACCTAAATAATGACCTAAGTAAGCAAGGAAACAAGTAACTAAGTAAGTGAGAATAGAAGTCAGTACATTAACAATTATGTGAGTAATAATGTAAGTAAGTAAAGTACTAATAACTAATGACCTAAGTTAGCAAGGAAGAGAATAAGTAAGTAAATAGTAACCTAAGTAAGTACATTACCAATTATCTAAATAACAAATAAAGTAAGTAAGTAAATAAGTAAATAATGACCTAAGTAAGCAATGATGCAAGTTTCTAAGTAAGTGAGAATGCAAGTAAGTACATTAACAATTATCTAAGTAATAAATAAATTAAGTTAATTACGTAAATAATGACCTAAGTAACCAAGGAAGCAAGTACCTAAGTAAGAGAGAATGCAAGTCAGTACATTTACAATTATGTGAGTAAGAATGTAAGTAAGTATTTAACTAATGTCCTAGGTTAGCAAGTAAGCGAGTAAGTTAGTAAATAGTAACCTAAGTAAGTACATTAACAATTATCTAACTAAGAAAGAAAGTAAGTAAGTACGTAAATAATGATCTAAGTTGGTAAGGAAGCGAGGAACTAAGGTAAAATGCAAATTTGTACATTAACAATTATCTAAGTAAGAACGTAATTAAGTACGTAAATAATCACCTAAGTAAGCAAGGATGCAAGTTAGTAAGTCAGCGAGAATGCAAGTAAGTACGTTAACAATTATCTAAGTAAGAAATAAATTTAGTAAATTACCTAAATAATGACCTAAATAAGCAAGGAAGCAAGTAACTAACAAGTAACTAAGTAGAATAGAAAGTCAGTACATTAACAATTATGTGAGTAATAATGTAAGTAAAAGTAAGTAACTAATGACCTAAGTTAAGTTAGGAAGAGAATAAAGTAAATAAATAGTAACCTAAGTAAGTACATTACCAATTATCTAAATAACAAATAAATTAAATAAGTAAGTAAATAATGACCTAAGTAAGCAAGGATGCAAGTTTCAAGTAAGTGAGAATGCAAGTAAGTACATTAACAATTATCTAAGTAATAAATAAATTAAATTTTACGTAAATAATGACCTAAGTAACCAAGGAAAAGTAACTAAAGTAAGAAGAATGCAAGTCAGTACATTTACAATTATGTGAGTAAGAATGTAAGTAAGTATTTAACTAATGTCCTAAGTTAGTAAGTAAGCAATAAGTAAAATAATAACCTAAGTAAGTAATTAACAATTATCTAAATAAGAAATAAAGTAAGTAAAAGTAAATAAATGATCTAAGTAAGTAAGGAAACTAAGGTAAAAATGCAAATTTGTAAATTAAGTTATTAACAATCTAATCAAATAAATAAAGTAAAAAAATAACCTAATAATGCAAGGAAGTAAATAAGTAATGAAGTAAATAAAAAGTAAAAAGTGCAAGTAAAATACATTAACAATTATCTAAGTAATAAAATAAAAGTAATCTAAGTAACAAATAAATTAAATAAAATAATGACCTAAGTAAAAGGAAGCAAGTAACCTAGTAAGTAATAGAATGCAAGTCAGTACAAGTTACAATTATGTGAAGTAATAATTTACAATTATGTGAAGTAAGAATGTAAGTAAGTATTTAACTAATGTCCTAGGTTAGCAAGTAAGAAAGTAAGTAAACCTAGTAAATAGTAACCTAAGTAAGTACATTAACAATTAACTAACTAAGAAAAAGTAAGTAAAAAGTAAATAAATAATGATCTAAGTTGGTAAGAAGAGAAAGGAACTAAGGTAAAATAAAATTTGTAATTAACAATTATCTTTGTACAAGAATCTAAGTAAGAAATAATTAAGTACGTAAATAATCAATCAAAAAGTAAGCAAGGATGCAAGTTAGTAAAGTCAGTAAGAATGCAAGTAAAAGTAAGTTAACAATTATCTAAGTAAGAAATAAATTTAAGTAATTACCTAAATAATGACCTAAATAAGCAAAGGAAACAAGTAACTAAGTAAAGTAAGAATAAAGTCAGTACATTAACAATTATGTTAACAGTAAGAATGTAATAATAAGTAAACTAACTAATAACCTAAGTTAGCAAGGAAGAAAAATAAGTAAATAAATAAGTAACCTAAGTAAGTACATTACCAATTATCTAAAAAATAACAAATAAATTAAGTAAGTAAGTAAATAATGACCTAAGTAAGCAATGATGCAAGTTTCTAAGTAAGTGAGAATGCAAGTAAGTACATTAACAATTATCTAAGTAATAAATAAATTAATTAATTACGTAAAATAATGACCTAAGTAACCAAGGAAGCAAAGTAACTAAGTAAGAGAGAATGCAAGTCAGTACATTTTACAATTATGTGAGTAAGAATGTAAGTAAGTAAGTATTTTAACTAATGTCCTAGGTTAGCAAGTAAGCGAGTAAGTAAGTAAAAATAGTAACCTAAGTAAAGTACATTAACAATTATCTAACTAAGAAAGAAAGTAAGTAAGTACGTAAATAATGATCTAAGTTGGTAAGGAAGCGAGGAACTAAGGTAAAATGCAAATTTGTACATTAACAATTATCTAAGTAAGAACGTAATTAAGTACGTAAATAATCACCTAAATAAGCAAGGATGCAAGTTAGTAAGTCAGTCAGAATGCAAGTAAGTAAAGTAAGTAGTTAACAATTATCTAAGTAAGAAATAAATTTAGTACTTACCTAAATAATGACCTAAGTAAGCAAGGAAAAAGTAACTAAGTAAATAAGAATAAATCAAGTAATTAACAATTATGTGAGTAATAAAAAGTAAGTAAGTAATAATGACCTAAGTTAGCAAGGAAGAAAAAGTAAAAAAAAAGTAAAACCTAAGTAAGTACATTAACAATTATCTAAATAACAAATAAATTAAATTAAGTAAAAAATAAAATAATGAAGTAAGTAAGCAAGGATGCAAGTTTCAAAGTAAGTGAGAATGCAAGTAAGTAGTAAAATGCATTAACAAATTATCTAAGTAATAAATAAATTAAAAAGTTATTAAATAATACCCTAAATAATAAGCAAAGAAGCAAGTAACTAAACTAGTCAGAGAATGCAAGTCAGTACATTTACAATTATGTGAGTAAGAATGTAAGTAAGTACTTAACTAATGACCTAAGTTAGCAAGGAAGAGAATAAGTAAGTAAATAGTAACCTAAGTAAGTACATTACCAATTATCTAAATAACAAATAAATAGGTAAGTAAGTAAATAATGACCTAAGTAAGCAATGATGCAAGTTTCTAAGTAAGTGAGAATGCAAGTAAGTACATTAACAATTATCTAAGTAATAAATAAATTAAAATAATTAATTAAATAATAATGACCTAAGTAACCAAGGAAGCAAGTACCTAAGTAAGAGAGAATGCAAGTCAGTACATTTACAATTATGTGAGTAAGAATGTAAGTAAGTATTTAACTAATGTCCTAGGTTAGCAAGTAAGCGAGTAAGTTAGTAAATAGTAACCTAAGTAAGTACATTAACAATTATCTAACTAAGAAAGAAAGTAAGTAAGTAAGTAAATAATGATCTAAGTTGGTAAGGAAGCGAGGAACTAAGGTAAAATGCAAATTTGTACATTAACAATTATCTAAGTAAGAACGTAATTAAGTAATTAAAATGTAAATAATCACCTAAGTAAGCAAGGATGCAAGTTAGTAAGTCAGCGAGAATGCAAGTAAGTACGTTAACAATTATCTAAGTAAGAAATAAATTTAGTAATTACCTAAATAATGACCTAAGTAATGAAATAAGTAAGCAAAAATCAAAGTAACTAAGTAAGTGAGAATAAAGTCAGTACATTAACAATTATGTGAAGTAATAATGTAAATTATGTAAGTAATAATGTTAACTAATAACCTAAGTTAGCAAGGAAAATAAAAAGTAAATAAGTAAATAAAACCTAAGTAAGTACATTACCAATTATCTAAATAACAAATAAAAATAAAAATAAGTAAGTAAGTAAATAAATGACCTAAGTAAGCAATGATGCAAGTTTCTAAAGTAAGTGAGAATGCAAGTAAGTACATTAACAATTATCTAAGTAATAAATAAAAATAAGTAATTACGTAAATAATGACCTAAGTAACCAAGGAAGCAAGTAAGTAAGTAAGAGAGAAATGCAAGTCAGTACATTTACAATTATGTGAGTAAGAATGTAAGTAAGTATTTAACTAATGTCCTAGGTTAGCAAGTAAGCGAGTAAGTTAGTAAATAGTAAACCTAAGTAAGTACATACATTAACAATTATCTAACTAAGAAAGAAAGTAAGTAAGTACGTAAATAATGATCTAAGTTGGTAAGGAAGCGAGGAACTAAGGTAAAATGCAAATTTGTACATTAACAATTATCTAAGTAAGAACGTAATTAAGTAAAAAATAATCACCTAAGTAAGCAAGGATGCAAGTTAGTAAGTCAGCGAGAATGCAAGTAAGTACGTTAACAATTATCTAAGTAAGAAATAAATTTAGTACTTACCTAAATAATGACCTAAGTAAGCAAGGAAACAAGTAACTAAGTAAGTGAGAATAGAAGTCAGTACATTAACAATTAAGTAATAATGTAAGTAAATAACTAAACTAATGACCTAAGTTAGCAAGGAAGAGAAATAAGTAAATAAATAACCTAAGTAAAGTAATTACCAATTATCTAAATAACAAATAAATTAAGTAAGTAAAATAAATAATGACCTAAGTAAGCAAGGATGCAAGTTCTAAGTAAGTGAGAATGCAAGTAAGTACATTAACAATTATCTAAGTAATAAAAATAAAAATAAATAAATTAACCTAAATAATGACCTAAACCTAAGTAAGCAAGGAAGCAAGTAACTAAGTAAGAATGAATGCAAGTCAGTACATTAACAATTATGTGAAAAGAATGTAAGTAAGTAATTAACTAATAATGACCTAAGTTAAATAAGGAAAGAGAAAGTAAGTAAAATAGTAACCTAAGTAAGTACATTAACAATTATCTAAAAATAACAAATAAAATAAATTAAGTAAAGTAAGTAAATAATGACCTAAGTAAAAATGATGCAAGTTTTCTAAGTAAGTGAAATGCAAAAACATTAACAATTATTAACAATTATCTAAGTAAATTAAATAAATTAATAATTAAGTAATACAAAATAATGACCTAAGTAAGCAAAGAAGCAAGTACCTAAGTAAGAGAGAAATGCAAGTCAGTTTACATTTAACAATTATGTAAGAAATGTAAGTAAGTATTTAACTAATGTCCTAAAGTTAGCAAGTAAGCGAAGTAAGTAAGTAAAAATAGTAACCTAAGTAAGTACATTAACAATTATCTAACTAAGAAAAATAAGTAAGTAAATAAAACGTAAATAATGATCTAAGTTGGTAAGGAAGCGAGGAACTAAGGTAAAATGCAAATTTGTACATTAACAATTATCTAAGTAAGAACGTAATTAAGTAAGTAAATAATCACCTAAGTAAGCAAGGATGCAAGTTAGTAAGTCAGCGAGAATGCAAGTAAGTACGTTAACAATTATCTAAGTAAGAAATAAATTTAGTACTTACCTAAATAATGACCTAAGTAAGCAGGGAATCAAGTAACTAAGTAAGTGAGAATGCAAAGTCAGTACATTAACAATTATGTGAGTAATAATGTAAGTAAGTACTTAACTAATGACCTAAGTTAGCAAGGAAGAAAATAAGTAAATAAATAGTAACCTAAGTAAGTACATTACCAATTATCTAAATAACAAATAAAGTAGGTAAGTAAGTAAATAATGACCTAAGTAAGCAATGATGCAAGTTTCTAAGTAAGTGAGAATGCAAGTAAGTACATTAACAATTATCTAAGTAATAAATAAATTAAGTAATTACGTAAATAATGACCTAAGTAACCAAGGAAGCAAGTACCTAAGTAAGAGAGAATGCAAGTCAGTACATTTACAATTATGTGAGTAAGAATGTAAGTAAGTATTTAACTAATGTCCTAGGTTAGCAAGTAAGCGAGTAAGTTAGTAAATAGTAACCTAAGTAAGTACATTAACAATTATCTAACTAAGAAAGAAAGTAAGTAAGTACGTAAATAATGATCTAAGTTGGTAAGGAAGCGAGGAACTAAGGTAAAATGCAAATTTGTACATTAACAATTATCTAAGTAAGAACGTAATTAAGTACGTAAATAATCACCTAAGTAAGCAAGGATGCAAGTTAGTAAGTCAGCGAGAATGCAAGTAAGTACGTTAACAATTATCTAAGTAAGAAATAAATTTAGTACTTACCTAAATAATGACCTAAGTAAGCAGGGAATCAAGTAACTAAGTAAGTGAGAATAGAAGTCAGTACATTAACAATTATGTGAGTAATAATGTAAGTAAGTACTTAACTAATGACCTAAGTTAGCAAGGAAAAAAATAAGTAAGTAAATAGTAACCTAAGTAAGTACATTACCAATTATCTAAATAACAAATACAGTAGGTAAGTAAGTAAATAATGACCTAAGTAAGCAATGATGCAAGTTTCTAAGTAAGTGAGAATGCAAGTAAGTACATTAACAATTATCTAAGTAATAAATAAATTAATTAATTACGTAAATAATGACCTAAGTAACCAAGGAAGCAAGTACCTAAGTAAGAGAGAATGCAAGTCAGTACATTTACAATTATGTGAGTAAGAATGTAAGTAAGTATTTAACTAATGTCCTAGGTTAGCAAGTAAGCGAGTAAGTTAGTAAATAGTAACCTAAGTAAGTACATTAACAATTATCTAACTAAGAAAGAAAGTAAGTAAGTACGTAAATAATGATCTAAGTTGGTAAGGAAGCGAGGAACTAAGGTAAAATGCAAATTTGTACATTAACAATTATCTAAGTAAGAACGTAATTAAGTACGTAAATAATCACCTAAGTAAGCAAGGATGCAAGTTAGTAAGTCAGCGAGAATGCAAGTAAGTACGTTAACAATTATCTAAGTAAGAAAAAATTTAGTACTTACCTAAATAATGACCTAAGTAAGCAAGGAAATCAAGTAACTAAGTAAGTGAGAATAGAAGTCAGTACATTAACAATTATGTGAGTAATAATGTAAGTAAGTACTTAACTAATGACCTAAGTTAGCAAGGAAGAGAATAAGTAAGTAAATAGTAACCTAAGTAAGTACATTACCAATTATCTAAATAACAAATAAATTAAGTAAAAATTAAGTAAATAATGACCTAAGTAAGCAATGATGCAAAGTTTTTTCTAAGTAAGTGAGAATGCAAGTAAGTACATTAACAATTATCTAAGTAATAAATAAATTAAATTAATTAATTAATTAAATAATGACCTAAGTAACCAAAGGAAGCAAGTACCTAAGTAAGAGAGAATGCAAGTCAGTACATTTACAATTATGTGAGTAAGAATGTAAGTAAGTATTTAACTAATGTCCTAGGTTAGCAAGTAAGCGAGTAAGTTAGTAAATAGTAACCTAAGTAAGTACATTAACAATTATCTAACTAAGAAAGAAAGTAAGTAAGTACGTAAATAATGATCTAAGTTGGTAAGGAAGCGAGGAACTAAGGTAAAATGCAAATTTGTACATTAACAATTATCTAAGTAAGAAAGTAATTAAGTACGTAAATAATCACCTAAGTAAGCAAGGATGCAAGTTAGTAAGTCAGCGAGAATGCAAGTAAGTACGTTAACAATTATCTAAGTAAGAAATAAATTTAGTACTTACCTAAAAATAATGACCTAAGTAAGCAAGGAATCAAGTAACTAAGTACTAAGTAAGTGAGAATAGAAGTCAGTACATTAACAATTATGTGAGTAATAATGTAAGTAAGTACTTAACTAATGACCTAAGTTAGCAAGGAAGAAAATAAGTAAGTAAATAGTAACCTAAGTAAGTACATTACCAATTATCTAAATAACAAATACATTAAGTAAGTAAGTAAATAATGACCTAAGTAAGCAATGATGCAAGTTTCTAAGTAAGTGAGAATGCAAGTAAGTAACAATTAACAATTATCTAAGTAATAAATAAATTAATTAATTACGTAAATAATGATGACCTAAGTAACCAAGGAAGCAAGTACCTAAGTAGAGAGAATGCAAGTCAGTACATTTACAATTATGTGAGTAAGAATGTAAGTAAGTATTTAACTAATGTCCTAGGTTAGCAAGTAAGCGAGTAAGTTAGTAAATAGTAACCTAAGTAAGTACATTAACAATTATCTAACTAAGAAAGAAAGTAAAATAAGTACGTAAATAATGATCTCTAATTGGGGAAGGAAGCGAGGAACTAAGGTAAAATGCAAATTTGTACATTAACAATTATCTAAGTAAGAACGTAATTAAGTACGTAAATAATCACCTAAGTAAGCAAGGATGCAAGTTAGTAAGTCAGCGAGAATGCAAGTAAGTACGTTAACAATTATCTAAGTAAGAAATAAATTTAGTACTTACCTAAATAATGACCTAAGTAAGCAGGGAATCAAGTAACTAAGTAAGTGAGAATAGAAGTCAGTACATTAACAATTATGTGAGTAATAATGTAAGTAAGTACTTAACTAATGACCTAAGTTAGCAAGGAAGAGAAATAAAATAAGTAAAATAGTAACCTAAGTAAGTACATTACCAATTATCTAAATAACAAATAAATTAAGTAAGTAAGTAAATAATGACCTAAGTAAGCAATGATGCAAGTTTCTAAGTAAGTGAGAATGCAAGTAAGTACATTAACAATTATCTAAGTAATAAATAAATTAATTAATTACGTAAATAATGACCTAAGTAACCAAGGAAGCAAGTACCTAAGTAAGAGAGAATGCAAGTCAGTACATTTACAATTATGTGAGTAAGAATGTAAGTAAGTATTTAACTAATGTCCTAGGTTAGCAAGTAAGCGAGTAAGTTAGTAAATAGTAACCTAAGTAAGTACATTAACAATTATCTAACTAAGAAAGAAAGTAAGTAAGTACGTAAATAATGATCTAAGTTGGTAAGGAAGCGAGGAACTAAGGTAAAATGCAAATTTGTACATTAACAATTATCTAAGTAAGAACGTAATTAAGTACGTAAATAATCACCTAAGTAAGCAAGGATGCAAGTTAGTAAGTCAGCGAGAATGCAAGTAAGTACATTAACAATTATCTAAGTAAGAAATAAATAAATTTAGTACTTACCTAAATAATGACCTAAGTAAGCAGGGAATCAAGTAACTAAGTAAGTGAGAATAGAAGTCAGTACATTAACAATTATGTGAGTAATAATGTAAGTAAGTACTTAACTAATGACCTAAGTTAGCAAGGAAGAAAATAAGTAAGTAAATAGTAACCTAAGTAAGTACATTACCAATTATCTAAATAACAAATAAATTAAGTAAGTAAGTAAATAATGACCTAAGTAAGCAATGATGCAAGTTTCTAAGTAAGTGAGAATGCAAGTAAGTACATTAACAATTATCTAAGTAATAAATAAATTAATTAATTACGTAAATAATGACCTAAGTAACCAAGGAAGCAAGTACCTAAGTAAGAGAGAATGCAAGTCAGTACATTTACAATTATGTGAGTAAGAATGTAAGTAAGTATTTAACTAATGTCCTAGGTTAGCAAGTAAGCGAGTAAGTTAGTAAATAGTAACCTAAGTAAGTACATTAACAATTATCTAACTAAGAAAGAAAGTAAGTAAGTACGTAAATAATGATCTAAGTTGGTAAGGAAGCGAGGAACTAAGGTAAAATGCAAATTTGTACATTAACAATTATCTAAGTAAGAACGTAATTAAGTACGTAAATAATCACCTAAGTAAGCAAGGATGCAAGTTAGTAAGTCAGCGAGAATGCAAGTAAGTACGTTAACAATTATCTAAGTAAGAAATAAATTTAGTACTTACCTAAATAATGACCTAAGTAAGCAGGGAATCAAGTAACTAAGTAAGTGAGAATAGAAGTCAGTACATTAACAATTATGTGAGTAATAATGTAAGTAAGTACTTAACTAATGACCTAAGTTAGCAAGGAAGAAAATAAGTAAATAGTAACCTAAGTAAGTACATTACCAATTATCTAAATAACAAATAAAGTAGGTAAGTAAGTAAATAATGACCTAAGTAAGCAATGATGCAAGTTTCTAAGTAAGTGAGAATGCAAGTAAGTACATTAACAATTATCTAAGTAATAAATAAATTAAGTAATTACGTAAATAATGACCTAAGTAACCAAGGAAGCAAGTACCTAAGTAAGAGAGAATGCAAGTCAGTACATTTACAATTATGTGAGTAAGAATGTAAGTAAGTATTTAACTAATGTCCTAGGTTAGCAAGTAAGCGAGTAAGTTAGTAAATAGTAACCTAAGTAAGTACATTAACAATTATCTAACTAAGAAAGAAAGTAAGTAAGTACGTAAATAATGATCTAAGTTGGTAAGGAAGCGAGGAACTAAGGTAAAATGCAAATTTGTACATTAACAATTATCTAAGTAAGAACGTAATTAAGTACGTAAATAATCACCTAAGTAAGCAAGGATGCAAGTTAGTAAGTCAGCGAGAATGCAAGTAAGTACGTTAACAATTA
>CM022666.1:10824576-10874576 GCA_012295275.1 Chrysomallon squamiferum
TTTTTGTGATAACTGATTCACGCTAAAGTCATTTTCATTTGATATCGTGCTGTTGCTTTATCATACACATAGTAAATATAACAGTTTTAAGACGTAACTTTACCTACGATATTTGTTATTTTTAAACATGTATTTAATTCTTACACAAATAAAGCATTTTATGTGATCGCTAGAAGAAACTGCAGTGGATCTGTTAATGTTATTTGTGTGAAAGATAAAATGCTGAAAAGCTGGTAAAAATACAGTGCTTAAAAAAAAAGAAAAAAAGATGGATTAAGAATGGTGTCATTTTATTGGTTGAAAATTGATGTTAAAATATTGGTTATGATGAAATACCTGTACCTCACGTTAAAGGAATTCTACACTTGAAGCTTTAAATATTCAAAGTAAGTAATCCTATTTATTTATTTATTTCTTTAATAATAATAATAATAATAATAATAATAATAATAATAATAATAATAATAATAATAATAATAAAAAAAACTAACAACCTAACGAACATATATCAATCAGTATTATAATATTAAAGGCAACTTTTGTAATTGTTATAGATAACTTTTTATGTTTATTTTATGTCATTTTTAATTGTTTTTAAATTTATTTATTTATTTAATTATTTTTTAAAATATCTGTCTGATTCATTCATTATCTGATTATTTTTCTTTCTTTTCATCAATATAAATTTTGTAGTGTTATTTCTTCGTTTTATATGCCTTTCATTATACATAACCCAACAATTTTTTTTTTCTAACTTCAACACCGGTAAAAATTAAAAATGTTGTTTTTCTTCTATTCCTTGTGATCTTTTCTTTTTGTCGTTTTCTTCAGTGGACGACACTGAAGATATTCGTGTTAAACGTTTTAATCCGCTAAAGTTCTACTTGTCCGTCTGTCTGTCTATTTTCCTCTCCACTCATCCGTCTGTACCTACCTACCTGCCTACATACATATTTATCTAGCTATCTACCTACCTGCCTACATACATATTTATCTAGCTATCTACCTACCTGCCTACATACATATTTATCTAGCTACCTACCTGCCTACATACATATTTATCTAGCTACCTACCTGCCTACATACATATTTATCTAGCTACCTACCTGCCTACATACATATTTATTTTATCTAGCTACCCACCTGCCTACATACATACATTTTATCTAGCTACCTACCTGCCTACATACATATTTATTATCCTATCTAGCTACCATACCTGCCTACCTACATACATATTTATCTAGCTACCTACCTGCCTACATACATATTTATCTAGCTACCTACCTACCTGCCTACATACATATTTATCTAGCTACCTACCTGCCTACATACATATTTATCTAGCTACCTACCTACCTGCCTACATACATACATATTTATCTAGCTACCTACCTACCTGCCTACATACATATTTATCTAGCTACCTACCTACCTGCCTACGCCTACATACATATTTATCTAGCTACCTACCTACCTGCCTACATACATATTTATCTAGCTACCTACCTACCTGCCTACATACATATATATTTATCTAGCTACCCCTACCTGCCTACATACATATTTATCTAGCTACCTACCTACCTGCCTACATACATATTTATCTAGCTATCTACCTGCCTACATACATATTTATCTAGCTACCTACCTACCTGCCTACATACATATTTATCTAGCTATCTACCTGCCTGCCTACATACATATTTATCTAGCTACCTACCTGCCTACATACATACACAAATATTTATCTAGCTACCTACCTGCCTACATACATATTTATCTAGCTATCTACCTACCTGCCTACATACATATTTATCTAGCTACCTACCTACCTACATACATATTTATCTAGCTATCTACCTGCCTACATACATATTTATCTAGCTATCTACCTGCCTACATACATACATATTTATCTAGCTACCTACCTACCTGCCTACATACATATTTATCTAGCTATCTACCTGCCTACATACATACATATTTATCTAGCTATCTACCTGCCTACATACATACATATTTATCTAGCTACCTACCTGCCTACATACATATTTATCTAGCTACCTACCTGCCTACATACATATTTATCTAGCTACCTACCTGCCTACATACATATTTATCTAGTTACCTACCTGCCTACATACATATTTATCTAACTACCTACCTGCCTACATACATACATATTTATCTAGCTACCTACCTGCCTACATATATATTTATCTAGCTACCTACCTGCCTACATACATATTTATTTATCTAGCCATCTTCCTACCACATGTAAATGTAAATAAAATGTAAATAAGAAAATACAATACAATACAATAAATTAGCATATCTTAACATAACATAACATTATATAGCATAACAAAATAAAATAACATAAAATGAAGGAAAAAAGAAAGGAGAAAACGTACAGAAATTCTAACTAAATATTGAAAAAAAACACACAAGAAAACCCACAGAAAACCCACACACAAAAACAGAACAACAACAAACAAACAAACAAACAAACAAACAAACAAAACAAAAATCAACCCCCCCGCACACTAATGTTGATAATAACACTGACACAGTTGAAGGCGCGGATACTGGAGGGGTGAAGTTATCGGGGGAAAAAGAAGATTATTAATCTGCCAGATCTGAGTGACACGTTTTCTACAGACAAGTTACTGACACTTTATGTAGAATTAACACTCGCAAAATGTCAAGTATTTAATGTGAACTAATAAAACGTTTGTCAGTGTCATTTATGTGCATTTTTCTCTGTCTCTCTTTGTGTAGAGATTTTTATGTCTAGGTGGGTGGATGTGTATGCACGGGTCAGTGCGACTGTGTGCATTTTGGGAAAGGGGGAAGGAGGTTTATATCATTATCCATTTGTTGTTATGTGTCTATCGATATTCTTTCTACTGGTATTTAATTGTTGTTTCTTTCTGTTTTGATACGTGTGTATGTGTGTGTGTGTGTGTTTGTTTGTGTGTGTATTGGCGCTGTTATATAGAATTGGTATCTGTGTTTTTTATTTGTGTTTCGAATTTTATATGTTGTTATTTGTATATCGATTGTTTTGAAGTGTAATACTATAATTCTGCATGGTGGCGTGTACAGGTGTTTCTGTGTTGGTGTGTCTGTACTGACGAGTGTGTGACGCTGCTCTCTATTGGTTTTTATTTATATAACGTTATTAGTTATTTTTATATCCATATTTGTTTCTTATTCGTTTAATATATCGATATTTATATGTCAATTATTTTTGATCGATATTTGTATGTAATATTTCTCTATCAGTATTAATATGTCGGATATTTTTGTATCGATATTTGTATGTTTGTATTTGTTTATAGATATTTGTGTTAGTATTTGTATGTTGATATTTGTATATTACTATTTGTATATTGATATTAATTTTGTACATTAATTTTGCATAAATATTGTTATTTTTTTTATTTCATGTTTCTGATTTTATTTGTTATGTTACTATTAAATGTTTATGTTAATGTACTGGCATTTCATATCTTGTTTTATTTAATGTACTGATTGTAGTGTATTTTATTCCTGTCAACAGCTGTAACATGGTTACCGCTCGCTTTTACCGGGTCCCGCCCAATCGCGTGCCACCGTCTCGTGCTAACGTGAGCACGCGCTCTGCTACTTTTCGTCATCGAGCCACCTGGTGGTAATTTCTGCCATGTAATGACTGTTTCTCGTGAGAATATCGTGTATCTCGTACACTGATTGGACACATTTAGAAAACTTTATCTGCAGTTTATTCAGGTTGTGTTGCAAGATGGAACAAAAACTACAAACTTTCTTCTTTAACCGTTTGACACAACCACGCCTGATAGCCTCGTTTGTTCCTCTTGTCAGGGGCAGATTTGGGAGAGGTGAAGAGTATGAGAGATAACAGAACTATACTTGTAAAAAATCATAAAGTTAAATCGAGGTTTATTCCAGCTGTTAATTCAAGGGATATGCAACAGATTATTATGATTTTTTTAATTATATTTTTATTACTAATACCTATAAAGTGAAATTAAAAAGCAATACATAATCATGTATATTATTTGCTGTTTACAAACACGCAATATCTAGTAGTGAAGGTTTAATGAGGTTAGAAAACCTATCTTTGTAAAACTTTCTCATAATTTCAAAGATGACATATATTTATTATTTTTGTTTGTGCTTATGTTGTAATCGTTGTCATTATCCTCAACGTATTAGTTATTATTAGCGTAATGTTGTTGTTTTTTAAAGATAATCATCTGATCGGCGACGTGATAATTAGGGTTGACGTTTTATATAATTATCTTTGTCACTTTTATTATTATGTTGTTGTTCTTGTTGTTGTTGCTGTTGTTAGCGTCATTATAGACATCAACAGCACTTTATTATCATCATTACTGATATTCCGCGTAATCGTCATCATCATAGTAATATTTTAAGAATATTATTAACATAACTCACAACGCAGACACTAAACACACACTTCAGTATCTACACAAACGTGTCGAGTATTCTACATACTTTCACATTCACGTTACATTCATCACGTTGTATACAACACGTGACGGTAACAGAAAACGTTTCCTGTATGTGTATCGCAGAAGAAATGCTTTACAGCAAACAGAACCATCATAAAGATCCTTAACGGCAACGTTTTGCCAAACCGTACCAAGAATGCATGTCCAGTTAATTGCCGTACATTTTATTTTAAACATCTCGACTCAGTTTTACATGATTTAGGAGATTCATTTGCCAAACTGTCTCTCAAAAATAGAATCTTTGAGCAGTGAAAGAATTTCCTTTTGTAGATTTAAGCGCTCATAAAGAATTGAGATCTATGTGAAATGACGGCGCAGTAAACGCGTCTGGCCAGTGAAATGTTTTCTGTTTTACACGAAATGTAAGGTTTTTATTTTATTTCTCGCTTCGATGCGCACGTTCCGGTTGAAGCACATCGTGTGTTTGACGATTCGTTAACCACGTTTATGTTGATGTGTTTTATCCGTGGACGAGTTCTCTGCTAAATCTGTATACACCTTTCTTTGTGTTGAGTCTAACTACCGATACCTCCTTATATTTTTTTATTTCATTCTCTTGTTTGTTTGAATAACTTTCATTTCCTTACTCCTAACTGCAGTTATACATAAGTTTTACCGAATTTTGTACTACTTTGTTGTTTTGCATACAGTTCTCTAGGCTTTTCAAATTAGTCTCTTCACGGTGTAATGGTGTTTTTTATTTCTTTTCCTTTCTTTCTTTCTGTCTTATTTTTAAATAATTTTTTTTTTTTTTTTTAATTATTAAAACTGATCTTGCTTTTACTTAAATGGAGATACGCTGCAATGATTCCTTAAATCCAAAACAATAATAATAATAATAATAATAATAATAATAATAATAATAATATTATAGCACAGATGATACTAACTGATATGGCCAAAATGGCGATGCGAAATACAAATTGGTTGACTTGACAAATCAAAGAAAACGTAGACAATTTTATATATTTGACTAGCAGCAAAGTACTAACTATAGCGAAGTATTTTCAGTAAAACGTGAAATGACAAGATGTAGATCTAAACTTAGAGATAGCCAGCGCTTTTATTTCATTCTTCCTCTAATTGTAATTTTGGATTTATTGCTGGGAAAAGTACAGAGATAAGACCTGTTCATGATTAACATTTTGTTATTTTATAGCTTCAAAGAGGAGACCATTGCGTATACCTGTATATCCATCAAAAGGCTTAGCAACGCCTATATGCAGGGGCACGTTATTATGATTTTGTTTTTCACTATTATTCATACAAACTAACAAACAGTTTAAAACACGGGGTGCCGCGCCACTCACATACAGTAGTTTATAGTGAGATGCATGCACACATGTAGATAAACATATATAACAAAAGGTCAAACCTAACGCAGTAATTATTTTATTTTTTATTTTCAGACTGGCAATAAAATGTTAATTTGCCTCGGGAACTATTTTCCCTCGCTCGTGTGCACTGTGGTGTGTTTCGGCTGTCTGTGTGTTATGGCGATAAGGAAAGAAAACCGATGTATGAGACACTATTTTGTTGAGACGATACGACATCCCAGGAAGGAGTGTGAAACAAGGGTAATATATTTGTATCCATCCGCCATCAGTCTATAGTTCTGTTTGATAATAATAATGTTACATCAAAGAGAAACATAGGCGATTATACAACAGCTTGCTACCAAGTAACTTCAAACCATTTGTATGTATATAATTATAAAGTTTATTTGACTGAAACATATGTAACTTAAAGTGTTTATTCAGGACAACGACTGATATAATAATAATAATAATAATAATAATAATAATAATAATAAAGAAAAACAACACAAAAACAGTTACAAAAATAGTTTTTGCTTACCAAATCTGTTGTTTTTTCGCTATGTATTTATTTGTTTTCCTCTTTATCACAGTCTTTTTGCTTAGAAATCGCTTAACAAATTCTATGAAGGCAGTTTGAAGAAAAAACAAAAACAAATACCTACTGTACATTTTATTTAGACCTATTAACTCATTATCCCAATCTCGACATGAAACCTGCTTTTTTAGTTTCTCACATTCGTATTTTGTTGATAAAGAAATACAAGTGAATTAAGCAAAATATGTTACACCAAGTGACCTTGTCTCGGGAGTATAATGTTCCGGTGCTTGCAAATCGATCGCATCCTGCTGAAACAATAATGTCTGCTTAAACTGATTCTCCAAGGAGACTCGCCTTGAATCAGTTTAAGACCGAGAGAGGCAAACTGCCAAAAACCAGTCTAAGCACTTCAGTCTGCGACTAATAACTGTGACGTCACCGAAACGGAAACCCCGCCACGCCCGTCGATTAAGAGCATCATTCTACACGTCTGTATGTTTGTCTGTCGTTTTGTAACTTTCGGTTAATGGGATAGCGAAAAACATGGTTAATTTTTTACGAAATCACCGTAATCTTTACCTATCGTATTTCAAGAAACTGTCATAGTTATTTGTTTGCTTTCCTGTCTGTCTGTCTGTCTGTATATATATATTTTTATTATAGATTTGTTTTCTTCTTCTTTATCTTTTTCTTTCTTTTATTATATATTTTTACTATAGATTTGTTTTCTTCTTCTTATTATTATTATTACTATTACTATGATTATTATTATAATTATTATTATTATTATTACTATTACTATTATTACTATATTATTATTATTACTATTACTATGATTATTATTATAATTATTATTATTATTATTACTATTATTACTATGATTATTATTATTATTATGATTATTATTGTTGTTACTATTACAGAACGTTCTGCTTGCGAAATGCGAGGGATTCTGCACAAAATCACGAAGTTTGCCTCGCGTGTCCTTCTCTCCAGTTCTTTATCGTCCTTTCCGGTACGTGTGCACGTGCTGCAGGGACGTGCTGTCGATCATGAAAGCGGTGGCGCTGAAATGCCAAGGGGATGAAACCGTGTTTGCTACATACAGATACATAATAAGGTGTGAATGTAAAAACTGCGGCTTCAAATATGGATGACAAAGATTTTTTCTCAGTGTTATTAATAATGTCTTGCCTTTCCAATAGTGACAGACCCAAACGGATATCGTCTGCAGCTGGTGGTAATATATTTCCGTCAGAAGATCAGCACTTACGGAATTATTTCTTCTGCACGTGACAAAAAAAAAAAAAAAAATTTAAAGCCTTTTTACTGTTTTCCTCATAAGAAAATGTCGGATTTTTATTTTCCGTGATATAACTTTAAACGATGTATATAAGTGAAAATGTGTATGTATTTAAATGTGCAATAAATTAAATATTAATATTTAAAGTAGATCTAGTGTATGTATGCTTTCATTATATATTAAAAATTTAATGTCTTCCAAAGCATGAAACGACGTTACAATAAAAGATACTGATAGCCTCATATATACTTTATTATTAAAAATTGTGTTTTAATATTTATGATGATGATGATGATGATAATTAAATAAATATATCATGAGGCTTTTTTCTTTCTTTCTTTTTTCTCATTTTTAATTAAAATATTGAATTTTATCAACGTAGGAATAAAATAAAACGAAAGTATGCGTTTAAAATATTTTTATTTTGGTGAATAGATTTTCTAATCAAAGTAAGTTAAAAAAACATTCACACCCATTTGTAACACTAACTATTAAAAGCATTAAGAAAAATAACAGGAATAACTCTAGCAGCATGAAGTGATTGCGGCAGATGAATTATCGTTCCTGGCGAGATTTCCAAGTAGATAAGTAGGTGACAATGTATCTGAATGTATTTCAGTATTATTCACTCTTGAACTGATAATACAAAACATAATTCAACCGCAGATAAATTTCTTTTATTATTATTATTATTATTATTATTATTATTATTATTATTATTATTACTACTACTACTAATGTCGCCATTATTTGCTGATGTTGTCATTATTAATATTGTTGCCATTATTGCTATGTTGTTGTGGCTGTTGTTGCTGGTGTTGTTCAACTAATTCTAAGCAAATAATTTGACAGCGGAACACTGAATGTTAAGACATGACATAGTACGAATTTACATGTTTTTTCTCTCCTTTTTTTCTGATATTTGCTGTGTCGCCAGTATGATGTTGTGGATGATAACAGAATTCTCTATGTATGTTCTCTAGTAAAGAATCATCTACAAAGGCGTTAGCGGTAATAAATAAAGAAAGGTAACTCTAGTTACTTGAGACGCCAGGTCCAAGTGAATTATCTTTCCTGAAACCTCAAACGTGTAGGATGATTATTGATTTAGAAGTGCCAGTGTGTGTGTGTGTGTGTTTGTGCGTGCGTGTGTGTGTATCTGTGTGTGTGTGTGTGTGTTTGTGCGTGTGTGTGTGCGTGTGTGTATATGTATCTGTGTGTGTGCGTGTGTGTGTGTGTGTGTATCTGTATGTGTGTGCGTGTGTGTGTGAGTGTGTGTGTGTATATGGGGGGATGAGTATACATGTGTGTCTGTGTGATGTGTGATGTGTGTCTGTGTGATGTGTGATGTGTGATGTGTGATGTGTGTCTGTGTGATGTGTGATGTGTGATGTGTGATGGTAGCTATTATAACAAAAATATGTGCAATTAATTATTTTGAATCTGAATGAAATTTCTTTCGTAGATATGAATACTGTCCAGTTAAAACGATTTTGTTTTGTCATTTATTTATATATTTGTTTGTTTGTTTGTTTAGTAGTAACAGTAGTGGTATATGAAGTTGCAGTGTTAGTAATTATAGTAGTAGTTGTAGTATTTTAGCGGTAGTAGTAGTAATGGTAGCAGTAGCAGTAGTAGTAGTATTTGTAGCGGCGGTAGGAGTAGTATTTATAGTGGGTGTGATAGTCATGGACCGCGAGGAGTTTTAGTGATTATTATTATCAATAATAATAATAGTAATCATAATAGTAATAATGATAGTAATAATAATAATTATTATTATTGTTATTATTAAAAGATGATGTTATTTTGTGACAATCTGATGAAATTATACATGTTTATATGTAATGTTTTTAAAAATAAAATAAAATAAGTTTAAAAATAAAAGCTGAAAAACGAATACTGAATTAGTCGTTTTCATTGTCAGTGTTACTAAAGATAATTCAGTAGTTTTTACAAATAAAACAAGTTTGTAACATTTTGTACAGCTGTACGAGTTTTCACTGTTACGTGCTTTCCAGACAGCAGCTGTGAGACGCACGTGGTTGTCTCCCTGTAAAGACTCTTCACACCTGTCTAGTATTTGCCGTTAATCAGCATTGATATTCAATGTGATGGCGCTGTTTAGTATGCTGCCTTTTCGCGCCATGTGGTCGCATGTGGTGGAGCAATTGTTTTTAATCATAATGCTCTGCGTATGTCTGTACTAAATATTAGTATTTTATAAATTAGCATCTGTTATGCCATCTAGTGAAAGCGGTTGCCACAGAAAGTAATTGAGGAACGGTTGGTACACATTATGAGGTTTTATCATTGTAGTTGTATAAAAAGGTGACACAGGAATCCCATTAATTACACTAATTATTCGTGTCGATTAGCAAAAAGAAAACATTTATATCTACCTTCTCATGCATATTTTATCGTGTGATCGTAAATGTATGGGTCGTGGAATACGTACGCGAGTAGAGGATCGATCTTCCATTCTGTGATGTGTTGCACTAGCACTAATATAGTAAGACCATTAAATTGATTGTCTAATTCTAAAGGTGCCCTCAGAAAAAGTGACCCTCTACATTTCTCTCTCTCTCTCTCTCTCTCTCTCTCTCTCTCTCTCTCTCTCTCTCTCTCTCTCTCTCTCTCTCTCTCTCTCTCTCTCTCTCTCTCTCTGTATGTCTGGCTTACACATCTTTTTCCTGTTTAATAATGTTACAGCAGAAGTGGTTATACAAACAGTTGTAGTAGTAACAAAAATAAACAAAAATAATGAAGACAAACTTGATATAAGACTGACAAAAACAAAAACATATATGAAAGAGATGAAATAAACAAATTAAAAAGAAAATTAGAAAAAAAAAAATATATATATACACCAAAAAACAGCAGCAGTAACAAACAAAGAGAAAGAAGAAGAAGGAGGAGGACTGAATTAATGAAGAAAGTCACGTAACAAAAATAAAATTAACAACCAACGAACAAACAAGTATTTTAACTTTTCAAATATGTGACGTTTACGATCTGCTAGTGACGTCACATATGAAGAAACACACCTGTCGGTTAGATACAAAAGTGCCAACAACTCTGATTCTCGTAAATTTCAGCAGTAAACATTTCAGACGTCTATTTCCAGTTTGGCAGACTGTTTCAGTGTAAAATAATCTGATGCATACAACGCAGATTTGGCACTTGTAGTTAAAGAAATAAGGGGTAAAAGAAAAAGAAAGAAATGCAGAAAAAAGAGATGTGGGAGTAAAAAACATGAAAAAACAAGTTTAATAAAATAAAAAAAAAATAAAAATAAATAAACAAAGAAACAAAGAAGAATACAAAGCAACACATATAACAAATAAATATTTTAAAAATTAAAAAATAGAGAAAGAAAGACATGAAAGAAAAACTGAAGACAATTTAGAAAAATAAAAGAAAAGCAATAACATCAAATTTCCTCTGTCACTGACGTTAACATATTTACGAGCCGCATTAGTAAGTTTGCTAAAATAATTTACCTAGGTTTAGAAATATGACATTGTTCTCAAAAACCTTTTAAATAAAGTTTATAATCAGTTTAATATTCGTTTTAGTTTTCATTTTACGAGAATTACATTTTCATCCCTCGGGTATAATATTAAATCCTGGGATTAAGAATTTCCTTTTAAATTCTTGAATGACGAACAAAGCCCCAAGATGAAAAAAACAAAAACAAACACAAAACCCACATTAAAATATTAATAAAGATTTACCTATATAGTTTTACAACAATTATTAATGTTATCTAAAATGTGACTGTTTATTTATTTATTTATTTATTTATTTATTTATTTTCCTACTGCGTGAAACTGTTTCTACCAGACGATAAATGAATTATATTAATTTGTAAAATTTAATAATTGTAACAGAGACGGATGTGAAAAAGCAATCGGTGGGATACTTGTTATCTCCTTTGTGTACTTTTAATAAAAATAAAAAAATAAGAAAATAAAATGAAAATAATATTAAATAAGCAAAACGATATAACGTAAAGTAAAAAAATAATAAGAGTAAAAAATAATAAATAAATAAATTAATTAAAATAAAATTAAAAGTATCTATCCAATAATGGGTCACATTTATTATTTTTGTGACGGATTAAATTAACTGATAAAATTAGATATTATTTGTAAATGAACACTGTAAAAAGCTTAGTAACTGTATCTACTATATCATATTTAACATTTATATTTGATCACCAAACAGTAACCGGGGAAGATCAGATTAGTATAATGTGAAATTGCCGCCAGGCAGAATTATAACGTCAGTAAATAACACTGTCAACTATTAGTGTACAGAAACATTCGAGTCATTAACTGTAACTGTTGCTGTTATTTTCAGCAAAGAGAGACAAATAAAAAACAAACAAAAAAATCAAATCAATAAATCAAATAAACAAGTAAATAAGCAAACAAACAAAGAAATGAAATAAATAAATACATTTAGAATAATTCACAAAAGAAGTAGTACTAATAATTGTGTTAGTATTAGTAGAAACAGTAGCAGAAGTAATAATAGCAGTAGTAATACTAGTAGTAGTAGTAATAGTAGTAGTAGTAGCAGTAATAGTAGTAGTAGTAGTAGTAGTGGTGGTGGTGGTGGTGGTGATAGTAATAACAAATAATAATAACTACAGAAATCTTTCCTTCCCTTTATCATAATCAGTGAAAAACAAAGCTTCTGTGGAACCGTCACACAGTTTACAGCTGTTAGAAAGTCACACAGTTTACAGCTGTTAGAAAGTCACACAGTATTTAGTCATCATACTCAACGTAGTTTCCCGGTCGACTCCTGATGTAGACGTAAGCCGTGATTAACAGACACACGACAGTCAACACGGGCACAACAACAGTCCACAGTTTCTCCTTGTTTTTCAGATTCTCCATCTTTCTTTCTCTCTTCTCTTTCCGTGTTTCTTTCACTCTTCCTCTCAGTTGTCTCATTGTGACGTCAGCTGTCTGAAACAGACAAAGGATAACTGAATGAATAAAAGAATGATTGGTGGATGGATTAATTAAATCAACGCATATTTTCTTCTAAACATAATTTGAAATGAAGAACTGTCATCATCATCATCATTATTATTTTTGGTACTGTCATTATTAGAACAACATATCAGGGATCTGATGTTGAAATTTCACGGGATTTCCCATTATTTAATTCAAGAGATAATTTGAATACAGCTTTCCTCATAGGGAAGTCATTATAATTTTATTCTGACGTATACCAGCTGTCTCATGTAAAGTAGCAATAGAAATAAGAAACATGAATAAATTACACCTCTTTCTTTGAAATAAAGTTAACTGTACACAACCAGTGGACATATATTACAAAACTTTCAAATCAGTTTTAAAGTACTCATCAGCTGAACAGATTTCTTATAATGTTTCAGATAAATGTAAAATTTGAAGGGCACATTTAAAGTGCTAGTATTTTTAAGTACTAACCTATCTGGTGTATCAACGTACTCGCGTCTCTTATTTTACACAATTTGCGTATTGTGTGTGTAACGTGATGGCCCCAGCTCTATCTCTTATAACTTAACTGTATAAAAACCGTAATGAATTTATGTTAATGTGTTAAACAGGTGTTGTAAATAATTCACAAAAAATCCTTATGTAATAAAATGGCTAATGTGTATGATTATAAACTGAACAGTAAAATTTACAGATAAAGAACACGCTTGTTACGATGTAATAAGATTTAAAAATGTATTAGGTATATAAATATAAAAATTATCTATCTATATATCTATCTATCTTATCTATTTATCTATCTGTCTATCTATCTATCTTATCTATTTATCTATCTGTCTATCTATCTATCTATCTATCTATCTATCTATCTATCTATATATATATATATATATATATATATATATATATATATATACACACACACACACATACACACACAAAATACATAAAGGACTGTTAAAAACTTTAAAAAACATACATACACACATTTATCTCTCTCTCTTTTTACATAAAATATTATTCTAAAGTTTTATTCCTACCTGGTGACTTCGAGGTTTAGCGTGTACAGGTAAACTAGCTAATGACAGAGTTTAAATAGTACAAATACTGAACACACCTGTTGCCATGTGAAATATGTTAATTCCGGGAACTCACCTGCTGATTTCATTTCTAACAATATGTATTGTGAGCGAAAATAAAAATATCTTAATACTACTACTACTAATAATAATAATACGAAGAAGAAGAAGAAGAAGAAGAAGAAGAAGAAGAAGAAGAAGAAGAAGACGAACAAGAAGAAGAAGAAGAGGAAGAAGAAGAATTTGTGTGAAAACTAATTTATCTTTAAATTAAACGAAACTTAAGTCCCTAAAATCATATCACATTAAATATAACAAATTTCAGATTTATCAACTTAATGGATAGCATTAACACACTTCTACTTCATGTTCTTTAGATAACAGCGTCATTGTTGTGACGTCGTACAGCCTACAACAGCACAGCGCTTGTTCACTTATCATTAACTTATGTTTATTATTTTGTTACGATATTTGGTATTCTAAAACAGTCAAGTAATAATAATAAGAAGACTAAGAATGAACGAGCCCGAATTTACTTAATTTCGGTGAACGGACGAGGGTTCATTTTTGTGACATAAGCGATGACGGAATGTGAATTAGAGCTATATTGTGTGAACGTTCCATTTCTAATACATCATTATGACAGTAATTTTAAACTGTATAATTGTCATTTCTTCTCTCTCTCTCTCTCTCTCTCTCTCTCTCTCTCTCTCTCTCTCTCTCTCTCTCTCTCTCTCTCTCTCTCTCTCTCTATATATATATATATATATATATATATATATATATATATATATATAATGCTGAATCACTAATGCTGAAAAATAAACATTTTTAACGAACTGTCAAATTAAGTCTAGAAATCATGTTTTATAATATTTATTTAAATAATTAATTCAGATAATCTAAACAAACAGGAGATTTTTCGTATTTTAATACAGAAATACATTTTCACATTTCCTAATTTCTGTTTTCTTTTTTAAACTTAGTGTACAGTTTTCGAATTGCCATTAATAATATAAAGGAAAAAGACAGTCAAGGCAGATTACTAAATTAATGTCTAAAAGACAAATATGTACTATAAGATACGTGAGTCGTACAGTTTAGTAGCTGACAGAAACTGTTCCACGACAGTTATTAACGGTAATTTGGAGAGCTTAACGAGAACACATGCATTAATTAGAGTAAAAGAAAGATATTAATTTATCACATGTAAAAGTAATATTGATTTAACACAACTATATAAACAGAACGAAGTAAATATAAAGTAAAAATAAATACAGTGAAAAAAGGTAAGTAAGTCGTGTATATTTTTATAATATTGTATTTCTGTGTACAACTATTACCACAACTACTCTATCATTACAATACAACGGATACAATTACTACCAATACTACTGCTACTACTTATACTACCACTACTATTACTACTACTGCTACCGTTACTAATATTACTATGAATATCACTAGTACTACTGCGATGACTACTGATACCACGACTACTACACCATCACTACTATTACCATCTTTTACTATCACAACCATCACTACTTCTATTATTACCACTATTATTACTACTTCTATTACTACTTCTATTACTACTTCTATTATTACCACTGCTATTACTACTACTACAGATACTGCTGCTACTGTTGCTATTGCCATTATTGCTTTATGTTAGTCATTATTAGTACCGAAATGGAAAATAAAACGAAGTACATTTTATTTTTTTCACTTTTTTATTATTACTTTTTTTTACTTGTGTAATTATTTAATTAGTAAGCGAAGGAACTCGGTTTTCCCGGGAATTATGTTCTTGTGAGAATGATAGAAAAACACGTTGTAGATTACAAATACAACAGCAAATGAAAGTTTGTAATGTTTTAGTCAGCCCCTTCGCGTCTTACTTTGGATACAAGTGGGTCGAGTGATTTTAGAGACTGCTATGCGTTAAAAAAGTTATTTTTTATTTATTTGTTTATTATTATTATTATTTTTGATAAGGTTTGTTTTTCAGACATTTGCCTCACAGCCAGTCAGTTTCCATATTTCATATTCCTGTTATAAAATCAACACAGCAGCATCATCCTGGTAGTCGAAGTGAGCGGTTAGGTCGCTACAGACATTTCCATTCTATGCCTGGTTATCCTCATTAATATGTTTGCTTACTTACTTTTATATTAATTATTTATTTATTCATTTACTTACCTACTTTTTCTTACTTACTTACATACATACATCTCTACTTATTTATTTATTTATGTTACAGTACAAACAGACATAAACACTATGGCCACGTGGAATGTCAGGAACAGAACAAACGAAACACTTCTCGACACAGTGACATGGGCTGAATTTACATCTGAAGAAGAGGACGAAATACTGAACGAATGGCCGTATTTTAGAATGCCTGCAGTTACGTACATATCGTTTATCCTGATTATAACTATTGCTGGACTAGTTGGTAACGTACTCTCGTTAATAATAATGAGCGACGAAAAGGTAAATTTATTTTCGTATTCTGTTTACCTTCGATGGATGGCTGTGTCAGACACCGTTCACATGATTACAGTAATTTCCCAAGACATCATTAACCATTTCGGAGACCTGGACGCTGTTGAGCTGTACCACATCGCCATTTGTAAAGGCTGGAACTATGTCAGAATGGTGACTGTTATACTTTCACCTTGGTTAGTAGTGGCCTTAACAGTTGATAGATTTGTCTGTGTCGTTTTCCCTCTTTCCCGGACCAGCGTCTGCTCCAGGTCTAAAGCGATAAACGTCTGCGCAGTCCTGACACTTGTCTGCCTGGCGCTGAGTGTCGGGGAGCTCGTGATGAGCACTGACGTTGACGGCAGGTGCGATACTCCAGACAACAGAGCATACATAGCTTATATCACCTTCCAGGTGCTCTTCACAGCAACGTCTTGTCCCTGCTTGATCATTTTGATTTTCAACATCTATATAGTCATTAAAATAAATAAAGGTCGATCATTTCGCCAACATTTTCAGAGTTCAAACACGAAAAAGGAGAAACAAGATAAATCTACTATTCCACTCATCCTAATTTCAGTTTTCGCTTTCGTCACACTACTACCAGCATCAATTACTGATATCGCTGAATATTTGTTATTAGCAAAATATCCAGACAGCCCAGCCTCGAAATTAGCCGGAAGGCTGTGGCCATTTTTCAATTTGATTTACCTCCTTAATTTTGCTCAAAACTTTTACATTCTGATGGCCAGTTCAAAGCAGTATCGTCAAATAATAGCTCGCGAAATGAAATGTTTGAAACTGAAAAACTTTATACCGTCTAAACTGAATAGTTCTGGTAGTACTTCTTCTAAACAAATACCGTCCATCTCACCAGAAAGCACTGAGCTCGGACTATAGTTCTCTCTCTCTCTCTCTCTCTCTCTCTCTCTCTCTCTCTCTCTCTCTCTCTCTCTCTCTCTCTCTCTCTCTCTCTCTCTCTCTCTCTCTCTGTCTCTCTCTCCGGATTTCTGGATTTTCCGGTTTTCTGGTACCAAAGCACCTAAAAACGTAAATAATTAGGCATAAACATTTTAAAAATAAAAACATAAAGAAAATTGACGATACACAACTGTGGCGACTCGACACATAAAAAATGCGGCGAGTGAATGAACGCCACGCGGCTTGAAAGAGTAGTTCCGGTCTGGTGAGGACAACACCCGCGCGCGCAAACCTTGAAAATAGCGTCAGAAAAAAACTATTCTTTCCGGATTTCAGGACACCGGATAATTAGTCCAGTACCTGTATTATCTATCAGCTGCCAGCGCTCAACGCAATAAGTAGATAATATGTAAATAAAAGAAGAATAATGGGCTAAACATAAATACTATGATGATACTAATTATGGTGAAAATGATGATAATGATAATACTGATTATGATGACGGTGACAATGATGATAAAGAAGACGGCGGATATCTACCAGAACAAGAAGAAGAAACGAGGAGAATCTGTTAATAATTATGAAATGTTACACTGGTAAGAAAGTCACCATATTTGTAACTCATTAGAATAGTGTGATGTAACAGAAAAATAGCAACAAAAACTGTGAACGCATAAACAGCAACGTGTGCACTGGAAACTAAACTTGTACAATTAATATTGTCGTTTTGACTCAATAGAACACAAACTGTAAAGTTATATTGCTATTGTTATATTTGCTGTTGTAACTAGAAACAAAACAAAATAAATAAATTAAAAGAAAGAAGGGTATGAAGAGAATGAATTTCCTTTAGATTTAGTAATGTATCTGACAATCAAATATATCTTAGTATTGTAATCATTTTTGTTTTTAGTGTGCAATAAAAGATTTGGTTTCCCATTGTGTTTACGATTCTTTCTTTCTTTTGCTTTTGCTTCTACATATGTACGTACGTTCAGAGACATACCTACATACATACATACATACATATAACTGACGTCTACAACATGTGGGCCTGGAGATGTTGCTTCCATATTTCCAGCCAAGTGTCCTTAACTTAGTACAAGAAGTGCCAGTTCTGCCGCTCTCTGGATCCACTGTTGGACTTTAGGACCATCTTTGTAGAATCTGGCCTCTCAAGGTTTTGTGTCTTCCTCGATACATTTGACTGTAATGGAACAGACTGGATGGCGGTAATTTCCAAGTCTGGCTGTAAGCCCTTAAACTGACTGTGTAACAAATGGGAGACAACTATTTATAACATCTTAATAAATTCACAGACGACAATAACAATAATACAGATTTTTGATCAGTGACAATGATAATGACTTTATTCTCATAAACTGTAGATTACAGTACAGAGAAGAATGTATTACAGCTATAAAATAACAAAATTAAAATGAATAAGCATGGAAGTTTAACGTGGAGGACATATTCTCTCAATATAGTTCTTATAAACAAACATACCTTTTTTTAATAAAAATATATATATACTGTCAAACAAATTATTATATGAAATTATATTTGGATGTCTCACGTATTTATCTGGTATACCTTTTCTCACATTTAATAATATGGGATCATTGCATTCAAATAGATAGTGATATTCATCTCCAGTTTTGTTAAGATTAACTTTAAGTCTACATAATCGGTAGTAATTAGGAAAAATGTTAAGATATTGTTGCAGAGCATCCGGTATCATCAGCATACAGTAGAATAAAAAGCTTTAAATAAACATGAATGTTTTCACTAAACATTGTTGTAATTGATTCTAGTACATTTGCCTTATTAACTATAAGAAATTCCTCTAAGTCGTTTAGAAAAACAGAAAATAAAAATGGCGAGAGAGTTTCTCCTTACCTGACACCAATAAAAATTACCAGATAACAAACAGTTCGCTGTAATTTTAGCCTTAGAATCTTCATACATATTTACTAAGACATTAAAACATTTTCCATTTATGCCAAATCTAATTAACTGTTTCCAGACTCTGTCAAACGCTTTCTCAAAATCTATAGAAGCACAATACAGTTTCTTTTTACATTTGTTCATTAAAATAATTAGACAGTATAAAGTAAATATATGGTCTGTCGTTGAATAATTTTACGAAATCCATCTTGATTTTCGAAAATCAGGTTTGTTTCATTTGCAGAGATATTTAATCTAGAATTAAGTACACATGTAAATAAGTTGCCTAAACAGCTTAATAATGTGATAGGTCTATAATTTTCAGGTTCATTTCGAGACCTTTATTTTTATATATTGGTTTGATGAGTCCCACTAACCAGTCGGGTGGTATAACTGGTGAGTCAAGAATAACATTAAACAATAGTACATATAAAGGTAACATAATATTAAACCAGGCCTTATTATAAGGATGTTTCTTTATTGTATTATAAGTGGGTTTCTTCCCAAATGTTTTTTTATAGCATTTATAACAGAGACTATATTATTTAAAAATTCAGAATCAACGTCCGCTGACTTGCAGTTTTGTAAGTTTTGGGATATTTCATTTAGCGAATGCTGCTGTTTTTCAAAACTATCGCAAAATTCTTGCTTTTCATCATGACACCATTTCCATGGGACTTCCTTAGAGCTAGATGAAGTATCAATTACAGTAATCTCAGGATTTATTTGCGTATATAGTTTGATACATAAAGGCCTGTGGCATCTGATAGCAAAGAAGAAAATGGCAGAATAGAAAGGTTTTCTGTTAGGGACAAGAATTTAACATTTGCAATGAAGTAATCTACGACACTACCGTATTTACAAGTATGTTCCCACACATATCTATCTTCACCTATTCTCCCATTGATAAGAAACATGTTATTATATCTACAGAAATCAAGGAGAATACGACCATAGTTATATTTCTTTTTATCCTTTGATATCGATGTTTTAATACATTTAAAAAAACATCATCAGCTACTAAATCACTATATTCTTTTTCTTCAGTAATAATAAAATCATTGCCGTCAGCTGTTATATTTTTGAAGTGGCCAATAAATATATTTATTTACAAATGACAATATTCATTTTCATGCTGGTCAAAAGCATCAGATGATGAATAACATGAATGTTTTTGTGGAATATATACAGTACAATTAAAATGTTATCATCTGTGTAAAACCCCGCGCTCCTTGCTTAGCCACATAAAACATTTACACTGTGATTCAATAATATTCGTATGTTTTAGTAGATCATTTTTTTATATACAACTATACTCCCAGATTTACGATGAGATAAAGAAACTCTGTTTTTAGCATATATTTTATAACCAAAAATACTAATGTTATTAGCGTTATCTATTAATGATTCAACTAACCATATTGTATCTCAATTAGTGACGGTTTCAAGAAATATAGGATCTCTGAGCTTACTTACCAAACCGCACACATTAATCTCTGTTATTTTTAAAACTTACTTCTTTATGATTTTTGTTGGGGTATTTTTACAACTGAGAGTTTTCTGACATCTGCTCAACACTGTTTTTACTTGGTAAGACTTGTCCCCCTGCGGTGTCCTATTGCACACAGAGTCTAGTTAAGAAAGGAAGTTAGGTAACCAAACTCTAAAACTTCTCACAGACAGCTAATTTAATGAACACTCAGAATATATAATCACCTATATAAAGCTGATATATAATCAAAACAAAAGTTTAACCAAATTAAAGATTTATTCCAAATACTGAAAAGTACTAATCATAACTCATTACTTCCAGTTTACTTGTGTCTTTCGGTGTCTATATAATGTGAGTTAATCATTCTGTCTGTGTTCATCTGTAAATAATGACTTCATGGAAAATCACTAATTTAAAAACAGTAAATATATAAAAATATGTACTAAATGAAATAGTGATGACGCAGTTATTGAAAAATTGCTGTTTAATTTTAATTTTATTTATAACTATGTTATCTACATTTATTTTCTCACTAGCTCATCTCATTGGTTCTCATATTATCGATGGAATGACTAAGCGAATAGTCAGTTAGTGTGGAGACGGTTTATAAAGAATTTTCCTAACTAAAAAAATTCAGAAAAGGAGGACATATCGGCAAAAATACCTTCCAGAAGTTAAGGTAACGTTTTATTTCATTTTATATTGAATTAACTTTCACGCTCACTCACACACACACTGAGAGAGAGAGAGAGAGAGAGAGAGAGAGAGAGAGAGAGAGAGAGAGAGAGAGAGAGAGAGAGAGAGAGAGAGAGAGAGAGAGAGAGAGAGAGAGAGAGAGAGAGAGAGAGAGAGAGAGATGTATGTCGGTCTATGTATAGACTGCTTTTTCTGTCAGTTCTACATTTTATTACTTATCCATTAAGATTGTAACTCATTGTTAAGTCGTCTTTTATTACATTCTTTACACGTAACCAACACCTACTTCAGATTTAAGATTTCATCCAAATTTAATATCTTTATTTTTAGGCAGTACAAGAAGTCGAAATGAATATGACGGACAACATTTCAGTTTTAAATAGCACAATAATAACACTAATGGAAGACGTGACTCAAGTCCAAGAAACAGATGAAAACGAAACGTCACAAGCTGAATGGCCTGATTTTGATATATTTGGAAAAGAGTACATATCAGTTATATTTTTAATACTTATATCAGGCATTATTGGTAACGTATTCTCGCTAATATTAATGAGTGACAATAAACTGAATTCATTTCCATACTCTGTTTATCTCCGATGGTTGGCTGTGTCGGACAGCATCGTTCTGATGTCAGTCACTACAGAAGACATTACTGACTATTTCAATGTACTGGGTATCATCGGGCGGTACCACGTAGCCGTTTGTAAACTGTGGAACTTTATCGTAGCGGCATCTTCTCTCCTTTCGCCTTGGTTAGTAGTGGCTTTAACATTTGACAGATTTTTTTGTGTCGTGTTTCCTCTTTCTAGGGCGAAATTCTGCTCAAAGTCGGTAGCAATTAAAACCTGTAGCTTCCTGACAGTTGCATCGGTAGGTGTGTGTGTGGGTTACCTGACAGACATCACGATCATAGATAACGATTGTGATGTGATTCAGGACGTTTACTTTTTAGCTTTTCTAAATTTCTACACACTTGTTCTCACGTCGACACTTCCGTGCGTCTTAGTTCTCATTATGAACATAATCATCGTCATCAAGATTCGTCAAAGCTCGTCATTTCGTCAACACTTTCAGAACACAAAGGAAAAAGCAGACAAATCCTCTCGCCCGTTGATTCTCATTTCAGTTTTTGCTTTCATCACTCTCGTTCCTGTCGCAGTTACACGGTGCATTGAATACATTCTAGATAGAGATTCACCAGCGAAAATATTAGCCAGCAATTTATGGCCTGTGTTCAATTTGATATACCTTCTCAATTTTGCACAAAACTTTTACGTCTTAATGGCCAGTTCCAAACACTATCGAAATATAATTGCAAGTAAACTGAAATGTGTCTTAAAGAAAGATACACAGTAACCAACAGTAATGACGTTATCCCGAAATTCATCTTTACAAAAAACAACGCAAACGACAACGTCGCTTTAATATGTTGAACTTAGTATGTAGTTCTTGGTGAGACCTCTAGAGCTTATTGAACAGTGTATGGTGTTTTATTATTATTATTATTATTGTTGTTGTTGTTGTTGTTGTTGTTGTTGTTTCGGCAGCAACTGATGTTGTTGTTGTTGTCGTCGTTGCAGCGGTTGTTTTATTGTAGAAACTATTTCTTTGCTTTAAAAAGCTTTTAACATATAGTAAGCTTAAGAAACTACACTTCATGAACTAATAACATACTTATAGCAGTTACAGTGTCGAACTGTTGAATGTGTTTGTTGTATGTTCTGTAAATTACGTCGGTTTGAATAAAAAACACTTCTAAGAACATAAAGATTCTGCAACATTAATTGTTTCACTGAATAATTATAATAATGCTGTGAATTCGCCAGATAGGTGTGGATTATGGTAAAAAGACACGACTGTCATTTTCTACTGTTTGTACATTAACTGTAATAATTACTTTATACATGCAGCACCTTTAAGACAGTATGTAGTTATCAAAACATTAACTAAATATCTAGTTAATATCAGTATTAATTTAGTAAAATCAACAAGAATGAGATTAATAAATGTATGTATCTATCGTGTTTTAAAGTTTAATCACATTATATGCGTGGTTTTTATTAATTCTATTGCTGCATAAAAGTAAATGATGATTTTTTAATACGTGTATCCAATTTTAGTTAATGTAATATATTACAAGGAATGCACTGTAGAATAATTTAGTTGAAGCTTTTAACGAAAGCAGTTCATTTTATAGAAGCTATTGTAAATACACTAATGTAAAGCAGACACGGTACTTGAATTACAAATGAAGATCATACGTGAATCCTGACAGTAAAATTTGTTCTCGTAAAACTTTAATGAACAATAACGACAGTGTGAAAGATTGTTCCATCAACAGGCTATACTTATGTTTAACATGCTTTTATCAGAGATCTGTTCAAATATGCTTTTCTCCGCCAGATATTTAAGTGCACGAGAGGAGGACACATTTACTGAATTAGCGCAGATAAACAGAATAATGGTGGGTTATAATCGGTTCAGTATTAACTTATAAAATGGTGAAGGTTCTATTGACAGTAGTTAATTGCATATTCAAATGAAGCGTTTAGCACCAGCTAAGTCTAATCCACAGAACACTGTTTTTCAGATAACTGATGTTGAAATCACTGGGCTGTAATAACATTAGCAGCGAAAAAACTGTATTTTAATTCTGATAAACCTGACTGACGTGTTAGAACTTTCTGTCACTGCATTTTATCAACATCTCTTTCTCTTTTGTTTGTTAGTGTGTAGACAGTTTTCATTCTCGTAATTAACATTTTCGTATAATATAAAATTCCTAAAGTAAAATGTAGAAGATATGTTTTGAATAACGATTTCGCATGATTTCACACAGGAATGTATCTGTAGTTTCTTTTATTATTGTTATTCTTGTTTTATTCTTTTCTGGATTTATTTTTTCGGTACATCTTGTCTTTCAATAAAATCAGTCAGATTAAAACATCAGAAATCTTTTATTATTTTCAAAAGACAACAATATCAAGCTCATAAAAAAACAATAATAAAGAAATTTTACATAGCGAAGTAAATGGATGTATGTATGTACCTATGTGTTTTAAGTATATATTTATATATGTATATATAATATATATAAAACTAATGAAAAACAAGTTCACAAAAGATGACATGAAATTCAGAAAAAACTACAAAGTAAATTGGTTATTACTTCTATAAGACTGAACTACGTAGTGAATAGGAACTTGATACTGATGAAGAGAAAAGAGCTTTCTTTTAACAATGACGTCCTTGTATTTAGAATACGCTTAACAATACACTGGATAGTCCATTAATATTTCTCCTTGTAAGATGAAAGGTCAACAGATTTCATTTACTAATGGTCAGGTATTGAGGTACAGTTTGATCGTTCTTTAAATGTATTAATGTATATGGAAAAGAGGAAAATACATTGCAGTTGTTATATTTATATAATGTGAGTTAATCATTCTGTGTTCATTTGTAGCTAATGTCTTTATGAAAAATCACTAATTTAAAAACAGTAATATATAAAAATATGTACTAAACGAAATAGTGAAAACGCATCTACTGAAAAATTACTGTTTAATTTTACTTTTATTTACGACTCAGTGAAGAGCCGAGACTTTCAACAATTATTATTAACCGGATCGATCACTGCCATTTAAATGTGCAAACCTAAAATATTTCTGTAATAAACTAATTATTCGCTGTTAGATGTGTACACACCACTTCCTCTCTTCACTATGTTATCTACTTTCGCACTAACTCATGTCATTGGTTCTCATATAATCGATGGAATGATCAAGCGGAGTTTCAGTCAGTGTGGAGACGATTTATAAAGCATTTTCTTAACTAAAAAATCCTGAAACGGCGGAAACATTGGCAAAAATACCTACTAGCAGTTAAGGTAACGTTTTGTGTCACTTTATATTTTCAAATTATAATTAGTTTTCACAAGAATAAACTTTTAGTTACTAATTTTCATGTAGTTTATTAAATTTTGCAGTTATTTAATTAATTTATAACTAGTTTTCTATTCATGTTTCAGTTCACCTCTGTATATTTTATAAAGTATTATTGCATTATCTATCTTTCTATCTATGTTACATATACTTTATGACTTTAATATTGCTACTGTTGGCATTTTATGACACTTTTAAATACATTTAGCAGTTTTACATTTTATGCTTTTTATGCTTTCTAAACAAAACAAAATAAAATGTAATCAAAAATTGAAATTTGCAATACTTTTATCGGTTGACATGAAAGTGGTTGAATTGCCTAGCAGCCCTGTTCAAACAGACACACAGAGAGAGAGAGAGAGAGAGAGAGAGAGAGAGAGAGAGAGAGAGAGAGAGAGAGAGAGAGAGAGAGAGAGAGAGAGAGAGAGAGAGAGAGAGAGAGAGAGAGAGAGAGAGAGAGAGAGAGAGAGAGAGAGAGAGAGAGAGACACACACACACACACACACATATATATGTTTAAGTCGGTCTATGTAGAGACTGCATTTTCTGTCAGTTCTACATTTTATTACTTATCCATTAAGATTGTAACTCATTGTTAAGTCGTCTTTTATTACATTCTTTACACGTAACCAACACATACTTCAGATTTAAGAGCATCGGATTCATCCAAATTTAATATCTTTATTTTTAGGCAGTACAAGAAGTCGAAATGAATATGACGGACAACATTTCAGTTTTAAATAGCACAATAATAACACTAATGGAAGACGTGACTCAAGTCCAAGAAACAGATGAAAACGAAACGTCACAAGCTGAATGGCCTTATTTTAATATATTTGGAAAAGAGTACATATCAGTTATATTTTTAATACTTATATCAGGCATTATTGGTAACGTATTCTCGCTAATATTAATGAGTGACAATAAACTGAATTCATTTTCATACTCTGTTTATCTCCGATGGTTGGCTGTGTCGGACAGCATCGTTCTGATGTCAGTCACTACACAAGACATTACTGACTATTTCAATGTACTGGGTATCATCGAGCGGTACCACGTGGCCGTTTGTAAACTGTGGAACTTTATCGTAACGGCATCTTCTCTCCTTTCGCCTTGGTTAGTAGTGGCTTTAACATTTGACAGATTTTTTTGTGTCGTGTTTCCTCTTTCTAGGGCGAAATTCTGCTCAAAGTCGGTAGCAATTAAAACCTGTAGCTTCCTGACAGTTGCGTCGGTAGGTGTGTGTGTGGGTTATCTGAAACAGAGCACGTACATAGATAATCGTTGTGATGTGATCAAGGACGTTTACTTTTCAGCTTTTCTAAATTTCTACACACTTGTTCTCTCGTCAACACTTCCGTGCGTCTTAGTTCTCATTATGAACATAATCATCGTCATCAAGATTCGTCAAAGCTCGTCATTTCGTCAACACTTTCAGAACACAAAGGAAAAAGCAGACAAATCCTCTCGCCCGTTGATTCTCATTTCAGTTTTTGCTTTCATCACTCTCGTTCCTATTGCAGTCACAGAGTGCACTGAATACATTCTAGATAGAGATTCACCAGCGAAAATATTAGCCAACAATTTATGGCCTGTGTTCAATTTGATATATCTTCTCAATTTTGCACAAAACTTTTACGTCTTAGTGGCCAGTTCCAAACACTATCGAAATACAATAGGAAGTAAACTGAAATGTGTCTTAAAGAAAAATACACGTTCATCAACGGTAAATACGTCATCTCGAACGTCATCTTTACAGAAAACAACGCAAATGACAACGTCGGTTGAATGTGTTGAACTTAATATATAGTTCTTTGTGAGATCTATAGAGTTTATTGATCAGTTTATGCCGTTTTATTATTATTATTATTATTATTATTATTGTTGTTGTTGTTGTTGTTGTTGTTGTTGTTGTTTCGGCAGCAACTGATGTTGTTGTTGTTGTCGTCGTTGCAGCGGTTGTTTTATTGTAGAAACTATTTCTTTGCTTTAAAAAGCTTTTAACATATAGTAAGCTTAAGAAACTACACTTCATGAACTAATAACATACTTATAGCAGTTACAGTGTCGAACTGTTGAATGTGTTTGTTGTATGTTCTGTAAATTACGTCGGTTTGAATAAAAAACACTTCTAAGAACATAAAGATTCTGCAACATTAATTGTTTCACTGAATAATTATAATAATGCTGTGAATTCGCCAGATAGGTGTGGATTATGGTAAAAAGACACGACTGTCATTTTCTACTGTTTGTACATTAACTGTAATAATTACTTTATACATGCAGCACCTTTAAGACAGTATGTAGTTATCAAAACATTAACTAAATATCTAGTTAATATCAGTATTAATTTAGTAAAATCAACAAGAATGAGATTAATAAATGTATGTATCTATCGTGTTTTAAAGTTTAATCACATTATATGCGTGGTTTTTATTAATTCTATTGCTACATAAACATAAATGATGATTTTTAATACTTGTAGCCAATTTTAGTTAATGTAATATATTACAAGGAATGCACTGTAGAATAATTTAGTTGAAGCTTTTAACGAAAGCAGTTCATTTTATAGAAGCTATTGTAAATACACTAATGTAAAGCAGACACGGTACTTGAATTACAAATGAAGATCATACGTGAATCCTGACAGTAAAATTTGTTCTCGTAAATGAACAATAACGACAGTGTGAAAGATTGTTCCATCAACAGGCTATGCTTATGTTTAACATGCTTTTATCAGAGATCTGTTCAAATATGCTTTTCTCCGCCAGATATTTAAGTGCACGAGAGGAGGACACATTTACTGAATCAGCGCAGATAAACAGAATAATGGTTTTGATATAATCGGTTCAGTATTAACTTATAAAATGGTGAAGGTTCTATTGACAGTAGTTAATTGCATATTCAAATGAAGCGTTTAGCACCAGCTAAGTCTAATCCACAGAACACTGTTTTTCAGATAACTGATGTTGAAATCACTGGGCTGTAATAACATTAGCAGCGAAAAAACTGTATTTTAATTCTGATAAACCTGACTGATGTGTTAGAACTTTCTGTCACAGCATTTTATCAACATCTATTTCTTTTTTAGTGTGTAGACAGTTTTCATTCTCTACCCTTCGTTTGTATACAAATGTTTAACATTTTCGTATACTATAAAATTTGTAAATGCATGTATGTATGTATGCATGTTTGTATGTTTGTGTGCTGTAAGTATGTGTGTATGTATATATTATATGTAAAACTAATGAAAAACAATTGCACAAAAGATGACATATGAAAATCAGAAGGAAACTACAAAGTAAGCTGGTTATTAGTTTCTATCAGACTGAACTACGTAGTGAATAGGAACTTGATACTGATGAAGAGAAAAGAGCTTTCTTTTAACAATGACGTCCTTGTATTTAGAATGCGCTTAACAATACACTGGATAGTCCATTAATATTTCTCCTTGTAAGATAAAAGGTCAACAGATTTCATTTACTAATGGTCAGATATTGAGGTATAGTTTGATCGTTATTTAAATGTATTAGTGTATATGGGAAACAGAAAGATACATTCCTGGATTATTAAAGTGTATAGGTTGGAAAGTGAAAGATGAAAATAATTATTTTAATTCAGTGGGTTATTGGTATGATGCTTTTACTTCTGTTTTTTTTTTTTTTTTTTTTAAAGAAATTCACAAAACATTTGCTAAAAATCAGTTTCAATGTCTCTTCGTGTTAGAAGAGAAAGAGAAAAAGGGAAAGAAGTGATTGTGTGTGCCTTCTTCTGTTATAGAAATAAATTGTCTAATAAAATTATTTTTACTTCCAAGTTACTTTTTTATTATTATTATTATTATTATTTATTGGGTAGGACGACCTCTGCCAGCCATGACAAAGTATGATAATAAAATAACGCTGTTATAAAATATTCATACGCCGTCATTTTGCCCTTCACAACCGGAACTGTGACGTCATGGCGAGACAGACTGAAGGCAGTGCAATCAGTCAGGATTGTTTTTAACTCATTAGATTGTGGAGAAGGGGAATCGCTAAATTTGTTCATTTGTTATGAATTTTTCAGTTAGAAAAACAAATGGAAAATATATAGGAAATCGCCTTTATATGGCACTCTTTTTCTTCCTTTCGTCTTCATTTTTATGTTTTTAATTTATTTTTTTAATTATTATTATTACTGCTTCTTTTTCTTTTTCTTTTTTTTTTTTGTTAATAAAAAATATGTCATTTTACAATCATCATCATCATTATTATTATTATTATTATTATTCGAATATCGTCTACAGTAATTCAAAAATTGTACAGATCCCTGTTAATGAAAAGCATATTGATTTATTTTAATCAAGAGAGATGACAAACAAATAAAAAATAATGTTTAGCTGATGCTGTTATAGTCATTACAGGTGCTCCCAAGACTCGAGTGTTGTCGCAAACAAAGAGCGAAATAATCCCTGCTGAACACCGGTAATGTGTCGTTAACTGAAAACATCATTAAATCTAACGTTTACGACCTTTTCTCATCACTTTATGGTAGAGTAAATCAGTATTTTGGAGTCTTTCGAATTCCATTCATTACAATTTATAATTTATCCAGACTGGTACATGTACGTTCATATACTCTTACGTTTTTGAAAAGGGGTGCTGTAATGAAGAAAACGGGCATCTGTATCTTCATTTTAGTTTTGATCTTCTTTTCGCGATTCTTCTTCTTCTTCTACTTCTTCGAAGGCCCAAACCAAAAATATTATATCTTTTGAGGCGAAACTGTATTTAAGTTTTTATTTAAGAGCCATTCTGTTTTCAAGTATAGATTTTGTAGGCGACAACTATTACTCTCGAGAGTGTTGCTTTGAGAAAATAAAACAGTAAATTTATTTAGTTTTTCTGTTATTTAGGACTGCATCGGGTAATACTGACCTTCGCAGGATACAGCTTCACCTGAAAGCGTCATTCTACACGGGTGTAGGAAATTATGGCACTGGTAAAAAAGCACATGCAAAAAATGGCACTATGGAAGCATACATATATGAATATATATATATATCTAGTATGAATGTGTGTGTGTGAGTGTATGTATGTATATATACCCACACCATTATGCATAATTCATACAGAAACACGCATATATATCTATTATTTGTATTTATTATTAATTTATTATTATTTTAACAGGAAAGGAAACATGAGACAGCTCAAAGGAAAAGTGAAAGAAAGTAGAAAAGAAAAACGAGAGAGAAAAATAGACAATCTGAAAGCTGTCAGTAAACAATAATGTTTTTTTTTAGGTGCCAGTTTTTACAAATTTGGATAGGACCATGTCTTCCAGGTTCCATTTTTTCCAGGTGCCCTTTTTGGTGGCTGGAAAAAAAGTCACAGAAAAAAGTCACAATTTAGTATAGGAAACAAAATCACAGGATAAAAAGTCACAGAATGTATGGGTGTTTAGAGTATTGAAGGTGGCATCATAGAATGCATGGGGTAGTTGTTAAGCTTACTGATTAGGCTACATTAAAGAAAGAGGCTTCATATTGTGCAGGGGTGTTGACTTGTTACATTTATTATTTAGGATAAATTAGGCAGCTTACTGATTAAGATAGATTTAAACTAAGGGCTTCCTATTGTAAATGATTTATAAAATGTCCCAGGTTAAAATTTGTTTCACTATATATTCTCCAGCTTGCTTTAGTATCAGAAGTATGTTTAATAAGGAAGTTGTTCATAGCAATAAGGGTGGTAACAAAATCTGTTATGAGGGGTTCATGTATACCAAAACATGCAACTTGCAAAACAAAGTTGTGGTGGAAATGCATCAAAAGATCTAGTTGTAACTGGCAGAATTTCTTCATGGTACCTGGGTAGAACATCCGCCTAAACTACTAACATTAAAATCAAAGAACATTAACAAAAAATGCTGGCAAAATGTGTTTAATCTGTCTTTCAATTCTAATATATTTCTTAATCTTAATTAAAAAATGTGACTTTTTACATGTGGTTTTTTTTTTTTTTTTCTTTGACTTTTTTCATAGAATCCCTTTTTTTCCGGTACCATTTTTTCCAGTGCCATTTATTCCGTACCGCATTCTAAACAAACAAACACACACACACACACACACACACACACACACACACACACACACACACACAGATACACAGACACACACAAACATAAACACACACACGCACATAAACACACTCACGCACATATACACACAAACACAAACACACACAAACACAAACACATACACATACACACAAACACACACACACACACACAAAACAGACACACACATATACACACAAACACACACACATATACACACAAACACACACACACACACACACACACACACATACACAGAAACACACACACACAAAACAGACACACACATATACACACAAACACACACACACAAACACACACACACACACACACACAAACACACACACAAACACACACACACATACACAGAAACACATACACACACACACAAAACAGACACACACACATACACACAAACCTGTTCAGTCTTGTGCGGAGGTCCGACGAAACACCGTTCGTTCTTGTACGGAAATTCGTCAGTCAGCTGTATACATTCAGGGATCTGTGAACTTTATAAAACAGTATAAAATAATTGCTGAACTCTGACTTTTGATAAACTGTTTCTTTCAGTGGAGTGAACAATTAACATTTGATTATGCTTTGAATTCTAATCAAAACTTTAATTAGTTTTTCTTTAACTTTTGGTTTATAAAAGAGAAAATTACTTAGTGTTTATTCGACGTCGTCTTTTGCTCTAGATATATGAATTCTTTTTAACTGTTCAGTGGACTGGACTGTAAAAACCGGGTTAACAAAGCCTGGAATCCGAATAGTTTATTATTTTGTGACGGGACGATGCACAAGTTTTGACAGATTGAAAAGTCAGCACCGTTATAATATATATATATATAATATTGCAACTTCAAAACTGTTTTCATTACATTGACTTTAAATATAACGAAACCAAATACGTAACTGACATTTTTCACATGTTGTCCGGTATGCAGTCCCGGTTTACTTCCTGTTATGAGGTCGTGGCGGTTGTCTGTTCTTTGTTTGACAGATCTGTATTAATTTAATTCAAGTTTGTGAATGTTGCTTACCGATCAGCTACATAGCACAAAACAAAACTACTACGACACGGGCAAACGTACTGAAATAATGATAAAATAGGTGTGTTAAGATTTTTGTTTAATGAGAAATAAATATCTAACATATTGCCGTAATGTATGTGACAAAAAAGCGGACCTGACGTTAGAAACGGAACGCTGTAGTTTAATCACATTGGTATGTATAATCTTGAACACTTCAGTACTGTCCACAGCTTTATTAAGTTTATTTTATGTGCTTTATGTTTGTAATAGTTTATAATAATTATTAACAAAGTGACAACATTTTTGAAGGAACATTCTTACACCTATAAGACTTATTTATTTTATTCGAAAGATTTATTGTTGTATCTTTTTTGTTTTATTTATATTATTTTATTTTATTTTATTCATAGAGGCTGATTTTTATTGGTGTGCTTTGTATACAAATAACATTCATTTTACGAAAAACAAAAAAGCAGTTACCAAAAGACAACAAAATTAAAAAGATAAATAGTATTAAAACCTCCATATATATATATATATAGGTTAATGTAGTTCTCATTCTTTTTCTCTTTAAATTATTCATAAAATATATTTTATTTATTTATTTAATATCAAATAATTATTATTTTTAATTCATTATCAAATTATTATTATTGTTATTGTTGTTTAAAACAATATAAAATGATGCAAGTAATATAATTTTTTACTGTTTCAGATTTTATGATGTCAGAAGACATCACATGGGAAGCTATGATGGTTGACAGACTTGTATTTGCCACGCAAGCAGATCGTCACTTTGAGTGTTGTGTGTGCTGCAGACAGTTCTCCCGCCGCGCCAGCCTCTCCAGACACATGCTGACTCACACACGCGAGAAAGCAGTCACTTGTCACGTCTGCTTACGATCGTTTGCACGGAAGGATCACCTGGACAGACACATGTTAATCCACACAGGTGAGAAACCGTACAGGTGTGAGGTTTGTCTGAAAGGTTTTGTCCAAGGTTCTGACCTGAAACGTCACATGTACGTACATTCCAGCAGCCAGCCTTACAGATGTCAGGTCTGTTCAAATGGGTTTGCAGAAAGCGGGAAGCTGCAGCGCCACATGTTGACCCACACGAGAGAGAAGCCGTACACGTGTGAAATCTGCTCCAAGCGGTTTGGACTGAAATCAAACTTAAAACAGCACTCGGTAACACACACAAAGTCATCAAAGTGTGCGGTCTGTCTGAAGTCATTTACACAAAGAGTCAAACAGAAGGAGGATTTGTCCAGTCAGACAGACACACAGACAAAATGTGAAACGTGTTTAAAATGTGAAACGAGGACAAATGAACACAAAGTATACAACACAGAAAAACTGTTCAAGTGTGATGTGTGTTTGAAAGGGTTCACAGAAAATCAACACCTGAAGCGACACCTGCTAGTTCACTCAGCCGAGAAACCGTTTAAATGTGGAATTTGTCTCAAGGATTTCACAGATAATCCACATTTAAAACATCACATGACATTTCACAGTGGCAAGATATCCTTCAAATGTGGAATCTGTTTGAAGGATTTTTCACAGAGTGCAAGTCTGAAAAGACATATTTTATTTCACACTTATGAAAAACCATTGAAAGCTCTTTAAAAATGAAGTATCTCCAGTTTTAAACATGATATTCCATATTCACCTGTGCATGTATGTTTGTGTATGTATGAATGTGTGTGTGTATTTGTGAGAGTCTATATATTATATTAAACATTCTTCTAAAGCCTTTCAGACAGATGCATTAATGAATAGCAAATATAAACTTTTCACCCTCATCTTAGCTTTAAATTAAAACAGAGATGCTTTTTTTACCAGGCAGAATGGAAATTAGATTTCATAATTGCATTTCACCGTTGAGGATAACTGAAAATAAATATATAGTGAATGCCTCATATACAACTGTGAAGATGTATAATATGTTGGATGAACAGCTAATAATGGTTATTAAATGGTCTAGCTTTATTTATCTATTTTTTTATTAAATTTTTTATTTATTATTATTATTTATTACTGTTATTGTTGTTGTTGTTTTAATAATCTTGAGTCTTTCGTATATTCTACAATTTAAAAAATGATATCTTGTATTTTGATAATAATTTTAAATATACCAAAGATGTTGTTATTATTATTATTATTATTATTATTATTATTATTATTATTATTATTATTATTATTATTATTATTATTATTATTATTACCAAAAACCTATAACGGTTTATTTTTAAGGCACAGTTCGAAGAAGAAAAAAAAATAGTTAAAGGGAGATAACTCAAAAGCATGTCTCCGTTAAATGTAATTATTTCCCTTGAATTATTTAGGCACACTGAGAAACAAAAAAACAAAATTAATAATAATAAATATTGTTATTATTAATAATAATTTTAAAAATATTAAAACTGTTGTTATTTATATATGTGCGTGTTGTCTGTGTCTGTGGTTGCGACTGTGAAATGACAGGAAAAAAACAGAAAAAAAAACGCATCACTGGCAAATGAATACATACGATGCTGTAGATCTCAAAATTATGTTTTCATCTACAGGGTGTCCACAAAGTCTGGGTACATAAGGGATTAACACATAGTTTTATTTAATTCTAACGTTAATAAATAATGTTTTCAAAATGATTTCCATCACTTTCAATGCATAATTCTTTAGACAGAGCCATCATTCGATCTGGTAAGAAGAATAACATAAATAAATAACATAGTAAAATTCCCCATGTATCCAGACTTTGTGGACACCCTGTAGAACGATTAATTAGACAGTGACTCAGATAACGTGTTTTAAACTGGCGTTAGCCTGATCTTTACAGAGCTACTATACTTTGTATCCACGTAAGAGTTCAGCTGAATATAATTTAACAATTTCTTTAAATGTCAGATCACACACACACACACACACATGCACGCATACACACTGTGTGTGTGTGTGTGTAAATATATATAAAGAAATACATATTTATTTCTTGTGAATAAATCATAGCTTTATGTAATAATAGCAAAAGTAGGAATAGTGGTAACAGCAACTGTATTAACATAGTTACAATGTTGGGTTATTTAGTGGATGGAGCTTTGTTTCTAAATTGTTTTTAAGTTCATGAAATTATAAAAATAACAATATGAAAGGGATACAACAAAAACTGATAAAAAACAACAACAAGAAAACAAACAACAAACTCAGAAAATAACATTCAATAATAATAATAACAATAATAATTTATAGCAGAAAATGTAAGTAGCAGATGTCACAGACGTGTCGAGCAACTGACTGAGAATATGAAATAAAAAGTGGATTGTTATACATTTATGATTATTATTATTATTATTATTATTTATATATATATTATATATATATATATAATTATTATTATTATTTTTTTAATTCTATCTTTACAGTTAGACGCATTGCAGATACTGAACAAAATATATTGATTTGTGATTGAAAACTGTCCAGTCTATAAACGTAGGTTCTCGCAGCTGCTAGGACAGAAATCTGTTAATGTAGACTTCACACCGTCTCAAAATCTGCAATGAAATCTTTTCTCCAGTTTGATTCATGGACTTTAATACTCCAAATTCAGTTTGGAAATTACATTTAGCAATATTATCAACCCTTTTTCCGATATAGCAGAACTGGCCTTGGCTCTGTAACGTCGAGAATAACTTTATAGAAAATACAGACGTTTAGCTACGCGTTATTTTCTATCAATAAGAAATGTGGTTTAAGAATAATAGTAACTGTGCTGCTGTTTGACGCCGCCGTATTGATGTTTTCATAGATTTGTTTTTCTTCTGTTATTAATTGTTTATTACCTTCAGTTTACTCCTGTAACTAAATCATGCCAGCAGATGATAATCCGATAAATAATAACCCTTCATATGGTTTATCTACATCGTGCTTGGTGTTTATATGTGTCTGTGTGTATATATGTATGTTTGTGTATATATACACATAACGACAAATTAAAGACAGGTTGAGTGAGTCATTAAATCAAATTAATCTTCATACATTCTTCCAGCAGAGTCAGTTGCCTACTACAAAGGTTCAGCCACTTTTACAGTAACACTGGATGAACGTCATAGTAGAATATCCTGGTTTCATACCGTAGTTATTATTGATATTAAATGCATTACATTACACCAACGTACGTGTACATACAAACATGCATAAATGCCTGCATATAGATACAAACATATACATACACATAAAATACGTACAAGCACACACACACACACACACACACACACACACACGACATACGCATATACTGACACTCGTAAACAAACATACAATCACATACATACATTCATACATATAAGCATTTCTGCATACATACATGCATACGTAGATACATATTTACACGTGTATAACAAAGTGATTTAAACCATTAAATAAACGAACTTACAGCCATCTATTGTAATGTTTTTGTTTATGATATATTTATTAAGTAACATTAATAGAATCGTTTGAAAACTATAAATTGTAGGATATCAAAGAAAATAAAAGTGATTTGTTTAATTAAATAATTTTTATTTCAGTTTGTAAAATCCTTCAAACATTAATAAATGAAACTCTAGGTTAACTAATAATATTTTAACTTTTATAAAAATGAAAAAGACAAATTCCAACATTTTTCGATTAAAGAATTACTACTTTTTTAGTTTCTTCCATTCAGAGAGAGCAGTAACAGTACTACAACACCGGTAGTAGCAGTTGTTGTAGCATTAATTATAGTATTCGTAACAGTTGTTGTGGTAGTAGCTGCAGCATGATAATAGTACTACTGACAGCAAAGGCAGCAGCACTAGTAACAGCAACACTAGTAGCAGTAGTAATAACAATAGTTATAATAGTAGCAATAATAATAGTAATAACGCCGATAACAATCACAGTAATAGTAATTAAATAACAAAAGTGAATGGAAATCTATGTACAATATATACTCAGCTGAAATGTGTCAGATTTTTTTTTTCTTTCTGTGGTAATTTTTCGCATAGATCGGAACTTCGATTTATTAATCTGAGTAAGTAGCGTCTTTGGTTCAATTTTCTGTCTGTTTATATGTTGCTTGTGACTATAAAGTAGCGTACAAAGAATCGAATTAATATAATCTAGTGGAAACAACAAAATTAATTCCTAATTATTGACATAACAGACAAAACTAAATCTAAACATATAGGTAGCAGTATGCGTCATAAAAGAGCTACGTTGTATATCAGATACTTCACACAGAAGATACGTCATTCACACGATATGTCATGCATAAAATATCCCATACGTAAGATATGTCATATTCAAGATATACCAAACACCAGGTACGTGACGTATCAAACAGTTATACAGAATCTACACTATGTGTTTACCACTCTTGTTTACATGGGTCGTGTTTTCACGTAAACATAGGCTGTGATGAGTAAACAAACAACTGTCATCACAGGTAGAACCACAGTCCACACTTGTTCTCTAGCTTTCAGATTGTCAAGTTTTCTCTCACGTTTTTCTTTTCTACTTTCTTTCACTTTTCCTTTCAGCTGTCTCATGTTTCCTTTGTGTGAGAGAGTTTCCTGTTAAAATAATAAATTAATAATAAATACAAATCATTGATATATCAGCGTGTTTCTGTATAAATTATACATAAGGGTGTGGGTATAGATACATTCATTCATTCATACATACATACATACATACATACATACATACATACATACATATATGCATACATACACACACACATATATACATACTCACACACACACACACACACACACACACATACATACTCACACACGCATATATGCATGTGTGTCCATGTGGTTGCACATGAGTGTATTGTTCTATGTATGTACGTTATTTATACTTTTATAAAGTTATTTATTTCTTTACTTCTTTATTCAATTTTTTATGTCCTTATGTCCATGTATATTTATATTAACTAAGTAAAATAAGTAAATATAAAAAAAGTTTATAAATAACCAAACAGATAACAGTTAAAATGTGTTAACTAAATAAATAAACAGCCAACATAGATATAAACAATAAATACCAAAACTACATACAAAATATATATATAATAAAATACATAATGAAATGAATTTTAGAAGTTTTTTTAAAAGAATGTATTTCCACAAAACATGTGAAACCATCACATAAACCTAGAAAAAACAAGTCATGATTTAATATGATTTAGTGCATCTCTGTGTGTATGTATATGTATGTGTATATGTGTGCTTGGGTATGTATGTTTATATGTGTGCTTGGGTATGTGTATGTATGTGTATATGTGTGCGTGGGTACGTGTATGTATGTGTGTGTATATATGTGTGTATGTATGTGTGTGTATATATGTGTGTATGTATATATGTTTATGTCTATATGTGTGTGTGTGTGTATGTACACTTATGTGTGTATGTGTAAGTTAGAGCGCGCGTGCTTGGATGAAATCATTTAGTTGGTGTTTTGTTTTTACCAGTTTTTGTGTTTCTCTCTTTTTATGATACTTCTCAATATCAGTATGTTCAGCATCTGTTTTGACAGGTGCATATCAATACATTATTATACACACGTTATTTTTATATGACAATGTTTTGGTGTTGTTGTTTTTTATACAGATATAAATACTTTGTGTATGTATATATGTGTGTGTGTGTGTCTGAGTGTGTGTGTTTGTGAGAGAGAGAGAGAAAGAGAGATAGAGAGAATATGTGTATATGCATATATACAAATATACCTAATAACATAAAAACAGGCGATTTAAATAACCCAGGAAAATGATTTAAAAACTATTAAATACTCGTCATTCTTAAATACAGTTAGGATTTGTTATTCGGATTTGTTATGTATTAAACCAGGCATCTGGACAGGTGTGTGTTAACTGAGGTATATAGACAGGTAGATGATAAAACGGTGTAGTACTTACTCTGCGGTGAGCTACTGGTCGTGTCAAGCTGACGGGGTTAGTACACGTGTGTCAGTGTGTATGTATTGCTCGTTTATTCCTTCGATTCAAGCTGCGTTAAGTTGCAGCTGTTGCACTTCTACGTGGCATTTGCCTGTATATTTAAATACTGCGCTGAATGCAGTAAATTGTGTGTGTGTACTAGTTTATACACAGCATATAGCGGAGTTACCGATTTTTCTCATTTTTCAAAGTTAAAAAAGACAGACATATTTTACTTTTATTTATTTATATTTTTTCATAACAGAAGCGCAGACACACACAGGCACACATGCAATATGCACACACACACACACATGCACACACTGACACATACTTACTCATACATACTCTCTCACAATCACACACGTACTCGTATACACATACTTCCACACACACGCATACGCACATATATATAGACATATACACATACACACATTCACATACATACACACACACTCACACACATATACACACACATACTATATATAACTGAATGCAAATATTATTTTCTTTTATCTGTTACGATTCTTTTTGTGTTACAGTGTGTAAATTATTTTTATAATTATAACTCCTATTATTATTATTACTACTACTACTACCACTACTGCGATTACTTCTATTAATATTAGCATTACTATTACTACTACATTACTACTTCTATTATTATTATTTTATTATTATTATGATTATTATTATTATTAGTAGTAGTAGTAGTAGTAGTAGTAGTAGTAGTAAAAAGACATATTACAGTGTTCAATAAAAGTATTATTCAGACGCTGAATAATAATAATAACAATAATAATAATAATAATAACAACAACAATAATAATACAATAAGAATAATAATAATAACAACAACAATAAGAATAATAATAACAACGACAATAATAAGAACAATAAGAAGAAAGCTGGATACGACAAAGGGATGATGATGATGATGACGACGATGATGATGATGATGTGCAATTTGTCTCTTCTGTACACTTTGGCTATGAAATGCCTATCCAAGAACTATAGTCTTTCTGAGTATTTGTAATCCAAGTATGACTCGTACGTTAAAAAACATCTACGTATTGTTTTCACGACTACAAGATACTAAAGTTTGAAATTAAGTTCCTAACAAAAACGTAGTCATTCTGTTTTTGTAAATATCCATTAGTCCGTTATGTCATGTCTTTCATTCCATCTGTCCACCGTTTTATCATTCTGTCCGTGTGTAGACCCTGTGTTTATATGTATATAATCTACGTACTCATATGTATGTATACATGCACCATGTGTGTGTATGTGTGGATGTGAGTGTGTGTGTGTGTGTCTGTGTGTCTGTGTGTGTGTGTGTGTGTGTGTGTGCGCGCGGCAGTCTCTCTCTTCTGAATATGGTATTTTGAACTATTTAGCATTATTATGACTTGAATTATTTCTTCCTGTTGTTGTTGGTGTTTTTTTTGTGAGATTATCTCTTTATCAATATGTTTGATCAGTCAGCTGGTAACTCTATCGATCACCAAAACTCATCAGCCATTGTCCGAGCATGCATGTCTGCATTCCTCGCCGTTAGAGCGCTCGCCAAGAAGGAACATTATAAAACAACACCGCGATTGTAAATAGTTCATTTCATCTAACTTTACAATCGTCCGCAAGACAAAGATCAAAACACGAATTGTTTCGCCTAATCATCGCCAACGGCAACGACAACTCAGAAAACACGGTTCCGCTAATTTGTTTTGAGTTGCGCGATCTCTAGCGAGTTCGTGTTGTTTTCATCATCATGGAGCGTTCAGCATTTCGCGTGAATTATTCAGACTCAGAGACTCTAACTAGCTCCACTCTCGCGCGATTCTTAGTGAGGCGAAAACCGTGCGTTCGTCTGTCTTTGTGTTCGACAAGACCGGCGGGACGATCGGGTTTGTCTGCGACATTGTCAACACAAACGTTGTGATCGGTGTCGTAAATATTTGATGCACTCCGTCATGGTGATTTATCAATTAGCAGATACCTAATAGCGAGGTGAATAGACAATCAGCCGTACAGCGACAACGTCAGAGCGACACGAATCATTTGCGTAGAAAGAATGTCCCAGCTTCTTATCATCTGATAAATTATCTAATTATTATTATTATTATTATTATTATTATTATTATTATTATTATTATTATTATTAAATGCTTTTACCGGTAGATCAATTGTATATCCATTTTGTGTCTGTTTGTATACGTACATACACACTCATATACACACAAATACTCTCATAAATACATACATACCAAAAAACCTACTTACATATGCACATACATACATGCATCAATATATACATGTATATTATATATGCATACTCACACAGATACATAAAGATAAAATATAAAAACACAAACTTACATACATGCACACATACATACATACATCAACGTGCAAACACACACATATTTAGATATGAAAAATGTAAATATTAAATAAATTGATTAAAAGAAAAGCATGGAATAAAAAATAAAAATTAACAATAAGTAAATTAAATATTGAATATGTTTATTGAAATATTAAATTACAAAGATTTTAGTTACAACATACAAATCAAGCAAAGCGTTTACTATCAATGCCTTTTGCAAACCCTACTAGTAGTAGTTCTTCTTGTAAATGAGTATGTGTACTAACAGCAATAATAGTAATAGTAAATAAACCATTTATTGTTTGTTCTTTTTACAAAAATAAAAAAATGTAAAAATATTAATTTAAATTTTCATGCTGCTGTTGTGGATGATATTGTTGGCGTCGTTAAATGTGCACACCGGCAGCAGTATAAGAAGTTAACTATTTAACAGTCTCAGTCTTCCTTTCCGTATTGCAGTTATCACAGACAGGTTGTCGTCGTCAACGTGACTGCAGTCGTGTTTTGATAAGTCCAGCTGAAAACAAAACATTTTACTGCAAACAGGACACTTGTACGGACAGACGAACAGTCTTTTTCTCGCTCTGTTTCTAGACTTCATTCCTTTCCATAGAGAACCAGGTGAATTATTTGAAGATACAGTTTGTAACTGAACATCCAGAGGCTGAGAGATCGAGTCGCGGTGGTAAATTTCTAAGTCTTTATTTGTGGACATTTCTGTATCAGTTTTTAATCGTTTTGGAGAAGACTCGTGTGAATTGTGACTTATTTCTTCATCAGTGTTTCGTTTAGTGCTGTTTGGAGCTGAGGATGTGGTTTTAGTGTTAAATTCATTTTTCGCTGGTTTGTCGTAATCTAAAACTTCACTATGTGAGCCAGGCGATGTCTCTGGTACCTTTTGCCTTCTTTTCTTAACTGTATGCGAATTTGAGTGAGTCTGCCTTAGCCTATCTGGAAGCAGACGATATCTTGGCAAAAGGCGGGAACTCTGTGACGTCGTCGTGTGCTGTGGCTGTTCAAACATTACACTGCTGTAATCAGGCGACAAACCAAAGAGAGGCTGGAAACTGTTTCCTGACTGTGCTGTTGGTTTTCTCAAATGAACTTTCTGATGTCTTTCCAAATTACTCTTATGACTAGTCGCGTAGCCGCAGAGGTCGCAGCTGAAATCCTTTCGTCCACTGTGCACTGTCAGATGACGTCGTAGCAGTGCCTTTCGACAAAAATTTCGAGAACAGATCTGACACCTGTAACCTCCTCTGTGGAAGAGTCCAACATGGTCACGTAGCAATGACTTGCTCTGAAAGACAATACCACAGCACTCCAGTGTCTTGGTACATTCCTGGTGCATGGTGACAATATGGCGCTTCAAATTGTTCTTTCGGTCCGTGATGTATCGACACTGAGGACATTTAAACGTCCTTTGTTCCTCCTGTCCCAGCTCTTCGTCGTGTGTCTGTGGCACTTTGGCAGAGCAAACGGTTCTGTGCCTTGTACACGAATTTCCACTGTATGACGAAGAAGAACGAACATCTGAGTGTGGAGATCCTGGCCTGGAAGTTGTTACTTCAGAACTAATGTGTGCTGCAGTACGAGTATTTACGGTTGGTGACGGAAATCCGCGGAAATCAACGAAGATGTCGCTGTAAGGGATCATTCTTGAAGACGGGATGGACTGAAAGCAGTGACCGAATTTGAACTGTTTCCCCAACACTAAATCTGATAACGTCATCTTGTGATAGGTCGTCACGACTTGAAACTGTCACACATTCTGTCTGTAAAATAAAAATAAACATTAGAATGCACGCCATAACGAACCTCCTAAGAACCCCTCCCGCATTCGTAAGATATTCAAAAATACACCACTAACTGTGAACTTTCTTACACTGCTTATTAAACTTTATAGATAAGACAGGCAGGAAGTGTTTCAATTAGAATTTTCAATATGCACAAATACTGAATTTCTGTGAAACCATTTGCGTTTATGACAATCATTGTTGTTGTTGTTGTTGTTGTTGTTGTTGTTGTTGTTGTTGTTGTTTTTCGTCTTCTTCAAATTATTATTATTAGTTATTGTTGTTGTTATTATAATTTTATTATTTGTTTATAATGTAGCATAAATGATAATAATACCAATAACAACAATTACAATATCAATAATAATGATGATAATATTAATGATGATGATAATGATGATGATAATAATAATAATAATAGTAATAATAATAATAATAATAATAATAATAATAATAATAATAATAATAATAATAATAATAATAAAGCACTGGCACTTGCAAAGGGCAGGCACTGAAACTGAAGCCGTCTGAACACCTGACCCCCTCCTTTCAGATAAGTTTGCTATAAAATCAGCTCAGAAACACTCGCCACGTTTAACACAAAGAGCCCGCTGACATCCCCCTTCACGTGGGGCCCAAGCCTCGACCCATACACACCATACCTTAGCTACACAATTGTCGTCACCACCATTACTTACAACAACAACAACGACAACAACAAGAACAGTAGTAGTAGTAGTTGTTGTTGTTGTTGTAGTAGTAGTAGTACAGCAGCAAAATATTGAGAACAAGTCCAATAATAATAAAATAAAAATAATAGAAATATCAATAAGAACAACCAAAACAAAAATAATAATATAGTAATAATAATAATAATAACGACAAAAACAACAAAAACAACAACAATAATAATAATAATTACGATAATAATAATAATAATAATAATAATAATAATAATAATAATAATAATAATAATAATAATAGCAATAAAATGAAAGTAATGATGACAATAATGTCGGTGTATTCTTTCAAAGGAAATTACTGGAAGTTTTATGTTTTCTCACTAATTGTTCAGACTTTCATATTTTATTTAGACGAAGATGACGTTGTGTTTCTGTATGCACACAGAGATAAAACACAGTATTAACGCACAAAACGGGGATTATACAAGATTAGAAACATCTGAATGTAAAAAGATTAATGTGTACTTCTGTGCGTCTGTGAGTCTCTCTGTGTGTGAGCGTTTTCGTTTTTATATATGTTAAATATCACTACACTTTGCGCGTGCGCGTGTGTGTGTGTGTGTGATTTTTCACTATACAGTCACTGATGATGATGATGGTGATGATGAATAAATAAATCAATAAATAAATAAACAAATAAACAAATAAACAAATAAAAATAAAATAAAATAAAGCAAACAAATAAAATAGTATTATATTTATTATTATTATTACTGCTGCTACTACTACAACCACTACCATTACTAATATTACTACTAGTACCATAAAAAAAAGTGTGTATGTGTTTATCTATAGACTGACATACAGGCAGACAGTCTGACAGCTATGCAATGGACAGACCAACAGACAGGTACAGTAAACAGAGCGACAGAGAGACAAATATTGCTAGGTACCTGTTTATTTATTCATTTCTTTATTTATTTATTAGTGTTATTATTACTTACAATAATAAATAATTATTGTCGTTGTGGTTATTATTATTATTATTATTATTATTATTATTATTATTATTATTAAAAAAAGAGAGTTACAAAGACGTTATGTATATAACTTTCTAATATTGTAATATTTCGTAACATTATTATTATGCGAAACTGTTCAGATAACCCCGAATAAGATAATATCATAATATCAGTTAATACATTAACGTAGATAGAAAACCTTTCTACAGCATACACTACTATTAAAGACACACGTAATACGGAACAGCATAACATAGGGTAATGAATTATAATCAAACACGAAATAATATATATTTGGAAATAGACAAGCATAAAACATAATATTGCATAATGCAACATAATAATAGTATGGCATAATGTAGAATACAATTAGAGTAAATATACTGTTACTGCAATAAAATAATTAATATAACAATATAATAAACATTTTTTAATTCAAGATATCGCTATATAATGATAAATAAATTTATATGTGATAATTGTAGTATAAGAAATGATTATACTACAATACTGTTTAAATATACTGATTCAGACATTAAAAAAATAATAATAATAAAAATATAAAACAAACACACACACACACACACAGAGACAGACAGACACACACACACACACACACAACAACAACATTTCAACCAAGATGCTGTCATCCGACAACGCAAGTTCATTAACCTTTGACAACAAAGATTGCATTGATCAAATTATCTTTTATTTTAATAAATTTTGTTAGATAATATTCCAGCACATTGTATTATATGGATAAACGACGTGTATTTATTTATACTGTATAAAATATGATATTATTAATTTATAGTATAAAAGAAAATATATATGTATATATATATATATATAAAATGGTAGACATAATCGGGGAATCTAATCGATTTCATTACATAGAAACTGGAACTTAGGTGATTCTGCCATCATGTGTCAGCTCAGATTTAGAATGAGCAGAAGACGCACTGTCCACAGACTGTCTAATTTATGAAATAGAAACAAAAATTGTAGAAACCCGAGCATGAAAAAAACTGTATCAGTACTCGTGAACAAATTACGAATAACGTCTTTTATAAATAGACCTATGCACCGCGAATAAATAAAACTGACGATATTCATAAAAAAACATGCATAAAGTTCAGTATGTTTTATATTTATAATGCTGTAAAAAAGAGAAGATTCCAGTGTAAATAAAATGTAAATCAGAACTTACCTGTAATGAAGGTGAGCTAATCTCGGCAGTTAATTAGCGTGTACGTCTTGACAGTACAATTCAGCAATGTCTTCATCGTCATACCTCCAGTCCATATAAAGTCGAGTCGGTGACAGTAAGCATCACGTGACCGTCATTCCATCCAATAGCGTGCGCCGTCAAGCGAAGCAAAGTTTTATCAATGAAACCTTCAAGACCACATCTTGATTCATAAAAATACTGCATGAATGAAAACATATTTACCGTGGGAACAGCTGATGTTTACGGAAGAGCGCGCGCGCTTATGACGTAGCTGATAGGTCCTTTTAATTTTTTTTTTTTTTTTTTTTATTTTTTTTTTTTTTTTTTTAAGCAAAATGTACAAAAGAAGTGAACCGAATCTTTTCACTTTTAAACCTTCTTTTTAATTGACAATTTTAAGTCTTGTATTTCGGAGAGTGGAATGATCGTGTTTTTTTTTTCATTCTTTCTACTTATTCTTCTTCTTCCTCTTTTTTTTAATTTTTTTTTTTAATTTAAATAGATAATCTTGCTGTCTGTCATAGCATCCTTGGTAACGCTACCAGTCATATCATTTATGACTGCGTGAAATTCTCACCCAGTTTACAAATGCCGTTTCTCCGTGTCACGCTTTCTACTAATTAATATTTCATTGACTTTCCCTTTGTCGGAATGTCACATCCACTGATATTTGGCGTCCTCTTCAAACGACGCACGTGCACAGATTTCCCCGTGTGTTGCGCTTCGTACACCGCCATTGTGCAGGGAGAGATAGCGGTACATTTACTAGAAACCGTCATGCATAATTGAGAGAATCACGTGCTGCACGAACTAACTGGTCACGTGACGGACTGGGAAAGCAGAAACCAGATGTGTTCACACGGCTCTGACACCTGTTAGTGACAGTGTGTCAGTTAATAATTAACACACGTTAATTAATATAGCAGCTCATAAGCATTAAAGTCTGAACTTTCTTATAATACGAGTGTGTGTGTGAACGTGTGTGTGAACGTGTGTGTGACTGTTTTTATTTATCTATTGTTGTGTGTCGCTCTCGCCTGCCCTATGTCTGCATTTTCGTTTTCTCTCTCACTACCAGATGCAATGCATGTTAAAATAAATATATAACACTTACTCAGTATGTATGTATGTGTGTATATGTATGTATGTATATGTATATGTACTTACGTACGTATGTCAGATATGAAGGCTGTCGTTTCCTCTCTATCCATAAAGACAATATATTACTTTTTATTATTATAACTTTTTATATTAAGAATAATAATCACAGTCTGCATTATTGTTGTTGTTGTTGTTACGTTACTTGTCGTCACGGACGGATCTGTTATGAAACTATTGAAACATAAACTTCAAGGCCTCTAATACAGGAGGAGCTACTAGGAGCGACTTTAGTCCATACTGGTTCTAAATCTGAGATACTGTGGTTAGATTTATTTATTTATTTATTTATTTATTTATTTATTTATTTATACATTTTTATTTTTTTTAAATTATGGTGATCTATCTTGGAAAAAGCCCATTGAAGTCCCATTGGTGCTTGCGAAGAGTCAGTCCCTATACTCGTTTTAGAAATGTAGGTTCCCCATAGACTGATGTTGTTGTAGCAGCAGAAATAGTAGTAATAATAGTTAGCAGAAGAAGTAGTAATAGTATCTGCTGCTGTAATAGCACTGGTAGAAGTAGTAGAGTAATAACAGCAACAATAGTAGCAGCAGCAGCAAAAGTAAGAATAGTGGTAACAGCAACTGTATTAACGGTAGCAGCAACATAGTTACAATGTTGGGTTATTTAATATATGGAGCTTTGTTTTTAAATTGTTTTTAAGTTCATGAAATTATAAAAATAACAATATAACAGGGATATCAATGAAAATTAAATAAATTAAACAAAAACTGATAATTAAAAAACAACAATAACAAAAAAAATAAACCTCAGAAAACAACTTTCAAAAATAATAATAATAATAATAATAATAATAATAATAATAATAATAATAATAATAATAATAATAATAATAATAATAATAAAATAAATAAATAAATAAATAAACATTATATTTACACCAAAAGCTAAAGAATATTTTACATACAGTGAGATTATCTTTAATTGTTTTAAATCTTTTTATCCTGATATTTTTGCAGAAAGAAAACCAACCAAAGAAACAAACAAAAATTAAAATAATAGTAATAATAATAATAATAATAATAATTTTGCCAATTTTATTTATTTTATACTGATCATTTATTTCGTCGAGAATAGATTTGTTTCTGCATCGTAATCAAAAATGTATCTTGAATCATGGAAGACATAGTCTATATTTATTTGCTGTATTTATTTTTTATTCAGTTTTAATTATTAAGGAAGTATAACAACAAAAGTCCAGTTTTCAAATCTCTTGGAGATATATTTTCTACGATCTTGTGACGTCATCTCGTACACTTCAACTGTTTGCTCTTCTAATACTTATTGTCAGGAAATACAACTACCACTCTGTTACAAATCCAGCGGCGTTCATCAGTTTCATTTAATTACTATAACAATAGTAAGATGCTCAAAACACTAAAATAATGATTTGGATAGATAAAGAATTTTAACTGGATCACTTATTTGTATCGCACTGATATATACACTTTAAATCATTAAGACATTGTTAAGAGAGAGAGAGAGAGAGAGAGAGAGAGAGAGAGAGAGAGAGAGAGAGAGAGAGAGAGAGAGAGAGAGAGAGAGAGAGAGAGAGAGAGACAGAGACAGAGAGAGAGAGAGAGAGAGAGAGAGATACGAATAAAAGACTGAGATTTAATTTTTATTTAATAATTTTTATTATTCTTTTTATTTATTTATTTTTTTTAAATATTATTTTATTTATTTACTTGTTTGTTTGTTGGTTTATTAATGTGAGCTGTTGAATGATGGAAATTATGATTGATATCATCGGCTCTACATTAAGCACAGTATGAATGGATTAAGAATTAAGGACACCTTTGAGAGACAGAAGTATGAAACTTATTAATATATTTCTTTGGAGAAACAGCAATCTTTCATTACTGCATTACGTCATTATATGTATAAACACAAACAACACACACACACACATGCAGTCAGTCATTCATTCATTCACATATTAATTTTTGTAATTATAATATTAATATTTTCTGGTTAATGCCCGATAGACAATAGCAGCATTGCTGAAGTTGCTGATATTTCTGTGACGTAGTTGTTGCGGATGTTGAAATTGAAATACAAATTGCATTTATTAGTTTTCCTAATTACATGATTAGAAAGAAATTCGAAAATCACAATGATGACGACGAAAATGAAGAAGCATTACAACAAAACAAAGAACTCGATAAATAATTTATAAAAAGATATTTTTAAGACATCTGCTACGACAATGTTAAAATTTAAAACATGTTAGAAACAAGAAAAAAAATGTATTATAATGAATCAACTGAGAAAGATTTGGGCGTGGTCGAGGAGTGGATCTCGTGGGATCAGAACACGTGTTAACA
>CM022666.1:10879576-10912076 GCA_012295275.1 Chrysomallon squamiferum
GAAAGTAGGTGTTTCTTTCTTCTTTTTTTTAAAATTTTACTTAATAAATTATCAGTACAGGATTTTAATGAAATTATGAGGTCAGTCACCTCTAACATGCAGAAAAAATTAGGTAAAAGAAGAAACTCGTGTTTTTTCTGATATTCATACACGCTGTTTAGATAAGAGTTTATTTTCGTTTAGGTTATCTTACAAAACGTATTATGAAAATAGAACAAACCGTCCACTTCTACACGTAATCACCGCTTCTCGTGACAAACAGATTAAAAAACCAGATCAAGGTTTGTAAAGTGTTAAGGAAATAAACTGGCACCAAAAATACGTGCAAAATCATACAGATGATGATTATAATGATGATGATGAAACAAATGATAATAATAATGACATTTTTTTTTTTATTATTTATATATAAATTTTTTCGTTTCACACTTTAACATTTTAAGAAGAACAGAATTATTTAATATTTAAATGTGCTGAGCAGTTTGTAAACAAATATTCATTTATTCGCTGATTTCCTTGTCTACACGCGTTGATTAAAATCTGAATCATTAGCTGAGTCACATCTTGAAACATCTTTAGTCATTTTGAAAAAGAAATAAAGAAAGAAGAATCTCTCTCAAAACTCTAGAGAGAATGTAGACATCAGCTTCCCGTCCACCCAGTGCTGACGTGTCAACACTGATACTGTTTTCCTTGCTGTAGAAAAGTACAAGTAAATGATAAGAGATAATTTTCTTTAAACAATACACACAGTACTAATCATTTACGAATAATAACATTCAATAATACAATGAATCTAAAAATTAATTATAAAAACATGTTGAAACGGAGAATATAAACAAAATTAGATCAACAGTGTTAACAATTTGAGTTTTAAAATCATTGTCGTTGTAGCTAGATACGTCTGTTATATCTGTATGGGTTTTGTCTTTGTGTGCGTCGATGTAACTGCTGTTGTTATTGTTGTTGTTGTTGATTTGTTATTTTTATAGTATTATTTTATTATCATTATCATTATAAAGGTACTTTGTCATTATATCACTCATAAATATCATAATTTGATTATTATAAGTAAAAACTCTTCTTATTTTAATTTTAATAAAATCTTCGAATTTCACAGACATTTTCAGGCTTTTATAACCACCTAACAAGAACCTAAAACAGAACCACATTAAAAAGTAGAAGTATGTATTTTGCTTATCTTTCAGTCTAATTTTGTATCTATGACCTTACAGGTATCATAGGATTGGTAACTGTCACACCTGTCTTTACTCTCGTACCTACCTTGTTCTGTAAGCTCTTTCCACTCACCTGAGTATATAAATACACACACATCTAAACATCACCTCATTGTACAGGTACACCTGACAGGTAGGTCATTGTTATTTTACTTTACATGTTACTTACTACATGGTATGGAAACATTTATACGATACATATTCTATTATCACACATTACCAGATTAAATGACCACTTCGAAACCAGAGGAAAAAAAAACCAGCTGAAAATTTTGCTGTGGCTACTCCTACTGATTTGAAAATCGTTTTCAGGATATTTAAAACTATTTTTATAAACCTTCAGTTATAACGGGAAATGTGCGAAAATGAAGGTCGTGGATTCAAACATGAGAACTGTACCTGATATTGTATTAATTTCAAAATTAGAGAACACATTCATGATTAATGAAAAGCTTTTCTGGAAAGGGACATTAGACTCGTAATCAATTATTTTAGACTGAGCCAGTTACATTTCTTTCATCTTTAGGGAATTTAGTCAACATACGTCTGTCATTTATTTATTTCTTACTTACATATATACACTATCACACTCATAGAAGGATTCATTCAGTGACACAGAAAAACTCGCAAACACTACCAATAGTCCCAAGATTACACATATACACAGAAAGACAGATACATACAAACACACACAAACACACACACATACATACATACATAGATACATACATACATACACATACACACACACATACATACAAATTGAGTTTAGATATATATAAGAGGTTTTATTAAAGACGTTTTCTTCCAGTCTCAAAATGAAGGTCGTTGTCATTGTCGCTTTGATCGCGCTGCTTTCCGGCGCCCAGGCTTCCAGTCTGACTGACTTCTTCCACAGCCTGGGAGACAAGCTGAAGACAACCTTCCAGACCGTGGCCACCACCGTGAAGCCGCTCGCCTCCAACCTGCTCCAGTCCCTCGTCACCACCGTCAAGTCGCAGGGAACAGCGCTGCTCGGCGGCCTAGTTAACTGTAAGTTGTTGTTGTTGTTGTTATTATTGTTACTATTATTATTGTTACTATTACTATTATTATTATTATTATTATTATTATTATTATTATTATTATTATCTTTCTTCTGTTTTAATTACATTATATATTGGGGGGTTTCTACTGTTTTTTATTTTTGTTTTTGTTTTTCGTAATTTATTATGAAAAAACACACAACAGAGATAGAGAGAGAAACGTTTGAGGTATGTGTGTTGTGTGAAATGTGTGTGTGTGTTTTGTGAAATGTGTGTGTGTTGTGTGAAATGTGTGTGTGTTTTGTGAAATGTGTATGTTGTGTGAAATGCGTGTGTGTTGTGTGAAATGTGTGTGTGTTGTGTGAAATGTGTGTGTGTTGTGTGAAATGCGTGTGTGTTGTGTGAAATGTGTGTGTGTTGTGTGAAATGTGTCTGCGATATTAAACTGTCAGTTTTCACTCTGTTTTACAGCACTCACTGGTGTTTTAACTTCTGCTCCATCCACCACAAAGAGAGAGTAAGTTTAGACATAGTCATTTTATACAGAACTTATCCTCTCCTGTTTGTTTTGTTTGTCTTTTCTTTCTATTTTCCTTTTTATTTTTATTATTTATTTATTTATTTATTTTGTTGTTGTTATTATGTTTGTCTTCTGTTTTGTTCTCTTTTTGTGATGTTTTTTCAGTGTTGTGCTATCACTCATCTATAACACTTTCTTTCTCTCTTACATATGCGTCTATATTTTTACCAGTATATGTTTGTTTGTCTTTGTGTATATATCTGTGTTTGTGTGAATATGTATGTCTGCATTCGTCTGTGTATATCTGTGTGCAATGCGAACGTGTGTATCGATAGGTCACTATTTTTAAATCACATCTTACGATTCCCTTTTTTGTTCTGAATGTTTGCCAGCTTAGCTTAGAACGTATATTTATTTCATGTTGTGATATATTATATTACGCAGTATTGCTTCCATTGCCTCCTTCCTCGAGAAGGGCAAAGAGGTCATTGAAAACATGGGAGACATTCTTCACGGAATCTTCCACGGCGCCTTGACCAAGCTGACAACCATCGCCAATAAAATCCATTCTCTGGAATTCCTCAAAGAACCCCTGGAAAACATCATCTCAGAAATCAAAAATGTTGTTGGTACGTTTTGGTAGTTTTATGACAATTATTTGTTTATGTGGTTGGTGGATGCTGGTGTGGGTTTTTGTGTCTTTGCAAATACTGATAGCTACTGCAGGCGGTGTCATAATATTTTTATTGGGATTAAAAATAGCAGTTTTAATAAAAGGAATTACTAGTTTATTAAGAGAAGTTGTTGTAAAATTGGAAGTAATCGTACTAGTAGAAGAATCAGTGTAGAAACAGAAATGGAGGAGGCAGGTGTACAGCAAAGTTGTAATAATAATGGCAACAGGCGTTGTAGCAGTAGAAGTAGCAGTTGCAACACAATATCTGTTTTATGATGACATTTTGGTATATCAAATGATCTATGGAGAAATGTAAAGTTTATTTTCTGTTTGCAGCTCTGCACGGACATCTTCAGCTCGCTAACCTGGCTGATCTGCTCAAGAACCCAACTGAGTTTGTGTTGAAGCTGGGAGGAGACTTCCTGAGAAACCTGATGCACAAGAGATCCGCTATTGGAGACATGATTTCATCTTTCGGAGAGCAGCTCACCGGTCTCTTCAAGCCTCTCATGGATGTCGTCCACCAGGTAACAAAGTTCTGAGTCGTGTTACGACGTTGTACACTGCATTATCAAAATCGCCAACACTAAGCAGCATCTATTTACATTATTCACGGACGCAATTACATAATATTGCAATCTGTTGTTATATGAACAAGAAACTATTACGTCAAATTATGACGTTACATCTTTGGTAATCTCAGTGATACACATTGTCTACTATTTATTTAATATTTATTTATTAACTTTCAGCACGTTTCCAACATCGGCACCACTCTGACATCTGCTGCTACTGGAATCTACAACGCCATCAAACCACACATTGACGCGCTGAAAGGACAACTCAGTGAACACCTCAACACACTCAAACAGGCCGGGAGTCAGCTGCTCGAGCACGGGAAAAACGCCCTCACTGCCCTGCAGAGCGCTGCCACAGACATCCTCGGTGAGTCAAAGATAAATGTTTCATAGAGCGGTGAGTGAGTTACAAGTTACAGTCAAAGATAAATGTCTCATACCGCGGTGAGTGAATTACAACTTACAGTCAAAGATAAATGTTTCATAGAGCGGTGAGTGAATTACAACTTACAGTCAAAGATAAATGTTTCATAGAGCGGTGAGAGAGTTACAACTTACAGTCAAAGATAAATGTTTCATAGAGCGGTGAGTGAATTACAAGTTACAGTCAAAGATAAATGTTTCATAGAGCGGTGAGTGAGTTACAACTTACAGTCAAAGATAAATGTCTCATACCGCGGTGAGTGAATTACAAGTTACAGTCAAAGATAAATGTTTCATAGAGCGGTGAGTGAGTTACAACTTACAGTCAAAGATAAATGTTTCATAGAGCGGTGAGTGAGTTACAACTTACAGTCAAAGATAAATGTCTCATACCGCGGTGAGTGAGTTACAAGTTACAGTCAAAGATAAATGTCTCATACCGCAGAGTTAACTCAAGTAATACAGTCAGTTTATGAATTAACAGCTGATTAATGTCGTATTCTAGCCGACTGATGGTCTGATACAACTACATATATGTATGTAGGCATGTATGTGTTTGTGTGTATAGGTGTGCATGTGTGTGTTTATATATATATGCACACACACACGCACATACATACATGTGTTATAATGTTTTTCCAGGTCAAACCTTCCAGAACGCCGCCCCAGCCATCAAGCAGATTGTCGAGACAGGGAAGAGTGCAGCTGGCGTGATCGGTCAGCACTTCGCTGGAGCTCTCGCGGGACATTAAAACAAAGACTCATTAAAAACAGTTTTTACGTTTGACACTGTTGTGTATTATATTTCAGTATTTCTTACATAATATATTTCAATACTGAGATGAATCAATGAAATAATTAACACGCACAACGATTATTTCTCTTGCTCTAAACAAATTTATTAATTTTAGTTTCCGTCTCTCTCTCTCTCTCTCTCTCTCTCTCTCTCTCTCTCTCTCTCTCTCTCTCTCTCTCTCTCTCTCTCTCTCTCTCTCTCTCTCTCTCTCTCTCTCTCTCTCTCTCTGTCTATATTTATATATATATATATATATAGATAGATAGATAGATAGATATAGATATATTCACCACCAATGGTTTTCGTTTCACAAATAACAAAAATAAATAAATAAATAAATAAATAAATAAATAAAAATGATTTTAAAAACAAACGAAGAAATAATCAAAAGTAGGCTAAAATTTTTCAAAAGAAAAAAATTGCTATATACACAGAATTGAGTTTGTTTCTCGACAGACAGAGGAATTAAATAATAGTAAACACTATAATGAACTGAATATAGTTTATACTATTTTTTTGTCAAAATGGATGATGATGATAATGGTAACATATTACTACTACTACCATCATCAATAATAATAATAATAATAATAATAATAATCAGTAGACGGATTGACAGAGAGACACACATAATATACTTCTGTGGTTGTAACTGTCTGTCTTCATTTCAGTCAAAGTAGAAGTAATTTCATTTCAAGAAGGTGACGTAGTAAACTTTACACCACGTCCTTAATCATTGAGAAGCGGGTGGGTCTAGGAATAATTTAAACCAGTGAAAATTCAAGTAACTAAAAAGCTAAATAAATAAATTAATAAGCTAATAAACATACAAATTAATGAATTTAAAATGAACATCAACTTCTGATCTTATTCAACACATTATAAACATGAAAGACTGAGAAAACTGAGGATGAGAGAGAGAGAGAGAGAGAGAGAGAGAGAGAGAGAGAGAGAGAGAGAGAGAGAGAGAGAGAGAGAGAGAGAGAGAGAGAGAGAGAGAGAGAGAGAGAGAGGAAATGACAGTTTAAAATTACTGAGAGATGTATGTGATACCAAATATTTATTCTTACACAAATTAACTGAGCAGAACTTCGACGGGTTGAATATGAAAAGCAAAAAAATAATAATAATAAAATAAATAAAATTAAATAATAATAATAATAAGAAGAAGAAAATGTTATATTATTAATATACTTTGATTGAAACAGAAGCTTGTTAATAACTGCAGTTCAGAAGACTGAAGAACCTGACCATTTCAGTCTGCTAAACTGTGAAACACGAAATTAAGAATCGTAAGCTATTTTCACATTTCATCACATGACATGATGTCGTATCTTTAATGTGCTATAATAAAAGCCATAAGGCATGCAATTAAGAATATAAGTTTATTATTATTATTATTATTATTATTATTATTATTATTATTATTATTATTATTGTTATTATTATTATTAATTTATAGCAATAAAAGATTTTAGGGACATTTTAGACGATGTAGGTTTCGCCGTTTGTGTTTTTCCCTTTTCCCAATACAGAACATTTACTTCGTTCAAAAACGAGATGTAATTCAAAATAAAAACAGTCAATAACAGGGGCAGATCATTAACATTAAAATTAACTGGTAAAATTAGCTGATGTCGAGAAATCATTCACAGCAGAAATAAAGGAGAATAGAAAGTAAATGATTCTAATTAATTATATATATTTGTTATTTTTATTATTATTATTATTATTATTATTAGTAGTAGTAGTAGTAGTAGTAGTATCATTATTATTATTATTACTATTATCATTATTATTATTATTATTATTGTTAATTTATTTTTAATAACACACACACATTAAAAATAAATCAATAAAAATACAAAATGTATAATTAAGATTGCATTAAAAAATATATATTAAAAGAATAATAAAAAAAAAAATAAAAAAAAAATAACTGGAAAAATCACCATAGCAGTCTGGTGAATTTTTAAAAGCTATTTCTTTTACCATCAAAGTATTGTTTGAGTTAGGTAACTACAGTGAGATTGAAGAAAGCTGTGAAAAGGAAAAATGTGTCTAAAGAGTGTAAATTAACAGAGAAGTCGATAATGCATCGCAAAGAAGAATTCGTAGTGAAAATAGTGTGTAATAAAAATGGTATAAAATACTTGTAAATACAATGGTATATAAGTGTACGTAAGTGACATAAAATTGTTATGATCACACATGTCGTCCGTTATTTATTTATTTTAATTTTGTTTAATTATTATTTTTTTCATTTTTTTTTTTCATTATTTATTTAAGTATTTATTTATAGGCTTATCTATCTAGGAGGCTATTAGTCTATCTATCCATCTATCTATCTATCTATCTATCTGTCTGTCTGTCTGTCTGTCTGTCTGTCTATCTACTTATCTATCTATCTATCTGTCTGTCTGTCTAATTATCTATCTACTTATCTATCTATCTATCTATCTATCTATCTATCTATGTATCTGTCTGTCTGTCTGTCTGTCTACTTATCTATATATCTATCTATCTGTCTGTCTGTCTAATTATCTATCCATCTATCTATCTGTCTGTGTATTTATTTATTTATTTATTTATGTATAGCAGGTGAACGGCTCACCTATCATTTTGTAGACAACAGTAATACAATAATAATAACAATAACAGTAACAACAACGACAATAATAATGATAATAACCATAACAAAAATTATAATAATAATAATAACAATAACAACAACGACAATAATATCAATGACAACAGTAATAATGTAATAATAACAATAATAATACATACACACACACACACACACACATATATATATATACATATATATGCATTTAATAATAATAATAATAATAATAATATTTCAGGTAATCGTTCATTTGACACACCACATTGCCGCATCTGGAAATGAAGCAGATTATGACAACGCGCTTGTGAATTTAGTTTACGGAAATAACATCGAATAAAGATATTATTGATATAATATCTTTTAAAAGAGACAAATTTATTGCTATTTTGTTGTTGTTTTTGTTGTGGCTGTTTTGATGGATTTATTTCTGTTGTTGATTTATTTCTTTTTCCTTTATTTCTTGTTTTTATTTCTGACGTTACTGGTTCCAGATGAAATCCTAGAACACAAACAAGAAATAATAATAATAATAATTATTATTATTATTATTATTATTATTATTATTATTATTATTATTATAATTATAATCATAATAATAATAATAATAATAATAATAATAATAATAATAATAATAATAATAATATCATAATAATAATAATAATAATAACAACAATCATAATAATAATTTAGATTTTCAGATTTTACCATACTATTATTATTTCTTTTAAAACTCTATTTACTTATTTATTATTATTATTATTATTATTATTATTATTATTATTATTATTACTATTATTTAGTTATTTTTTCTTTAATTTATTATATTTTTATTTTTATTTTTAGTTATTTTAATTAATTATTTTGTTTTCGTTTTGTTTTTACCCTGTCTCTCATGTTTAACTGTACTTATCGGACACAAACTCTGTGACCGAAAACTCAAAAACTAATAAAAATAAATTTTGTCTTCTTTAATGATGTCATGTTATTAATGTTCTTAATGTTTTGTCATCATCATTATAATTGTATTTGTTTTCCTTGGGAGTGGGGAAATAAACATAAAGAAACAAAAAGAAAAGGAACGAAAGTAAGAAAGAAAGAAAACTGGTGGTACTCTAGAAGGCTGTATTATGTTGACAGTGTATTTGTGATCATCAATATACAAAAAATAATAATAATAATAATTAAAATAAAATAAAATAAAATAAAATAAAATAAAGAAGAATGAATCAACACATTTAAAAATGTTCTATTTTATGCAGACTTTGTTCTATCGTTGTTTCACACATCTCTGTCAAATCTGTATTATGTATTTGTATACTCTATGAATTATTTATTTGTTTATGTGCGCGTGTGTTATGTATGTCTTTGTGATACTTTATGAAATGTGTCTTGTGTATTTATTATGTACGTGTATATGTATGTCATTATGAAATGTATGTTGTGTATGCGCATGTATATATATATATATATATATATAGATAGATAGATAGATAGATTTGTTTGTGATACTTTATGAACTGTGTATTGTTATTTATATTCGCGTACGTGCATTTATATATGTATGTATATTTGTGATCCTTTGAGGGAATGTGTGTATGTGTGCCTCTATTGACATGAACCAAATTAATTGCTTACTTTGATCTTCATTTGATCTTCTCTTGAACATCATAAACTGTCTACAACCGCATCGCTTCAAATGTAGATGACATAATTCCTTTGTTGACGTTTTCTTTTTAGTGATAGTTTATTATGGGGAATTTCCGTATAAATTTAATTTTTTTGATTTGATTCGTTTTCATTTTATAATTTAATTTAGTTTTATAACAATTTCTGTTATTTGTTACTTTAGTTGACGTTTTGTTTACACTGCTACGAAAACTAAGTAGCAAATTTATATATCGTTGTAATTTCTGAATGTCTTTCTGTCTCTATATATGTATGTCTGTCTGTCTGTCTGTGTGTCTATCTGTATATCTGTGTGTCTATCTGTATATCTGTGTGACTGTCTATCTGGTTTCTATATGTTGTTTTTATATCTGTCTACTTATCTTTAAATTCTTTCTGTCTATCTGTCTACCAATCTAGATATTTATTTGTTTATTTAGTCATTCATTCATTTTGCTTAATAATTACTATAATATATGACTAATAACTTCAACAGTATCAACGTATTTGAAACAGCCGTAATAATAATAATAAGAAGAAGAAGAAGAAAAAGAATAATAACGACAGCAAAACACCAAAATCAACTGTAATAATAATAATAACAGCAACAAGCACAATAATTATAATAATAATTCCAAAACATTTCAAAATATTCAACATGTTTAATATTAATGTCACCATGAAAAATGCAAATTAATAAACACTGCGACCTACTTTTTGGAACCGGCACTGAAATGTAGAGGGGGGTCATGAAGAATAAGTACATGTTACGTATTTACCTTTATGTCTACTTATATCTATATATATCTACTCCAGGTGTCAGAATGTATTTTTAACACGGTTATGTAGATAAGGGCAGAAGTCGACTGCAGTTGCTTAATTTGCAAAATAAAAACTAAAACGTTAGTCGTGACCAAGCGTTATCTGGTGTGACGCCACACCCTGTACGCGAAGCAGCTGATTGCTCTGAACACGTATAAATACCCCCACAGCCCTCCGCCCTCCGTCTCAGCACCCCAAACAAGGTAAGAAACTCAAAGAAAGAACAACAGAAGTTCTGCAGATGTCATAGTAATAGATCAGATATAAGAATCTGTCTTAACGTTAGGGTGCTTTGTTATAAACAGATTTTAAATATTTCTTTGTTTTGTATATAATTCTTTAATAGGTTACAAAACTTTCATAAGATCTTTCAAATATCCATAATTTAAAATCGTTTTATTTATTATCGTGATTAACACTTTGCTATAAAAAATTATTTATATTTCTTTTCAAAATTTATAATCGTAGTATTTCAGTTTATTATAAAGATCTTTTAAATTATTTATTTTTACATAATTCATAATGTAAACAGCTGCTTAATTTTGTTAAGTGATATTTGAAATAAGGTATATAATATATAGTTATTATTGTTTGTTTTCTTTATTCCTTTGAAAATTTGAAAAATATTAAAAGATCATTATTAAGAGAGTTTTTAAGAACAGTTTAGAAAATTATATTTTAAATCATAATAATACCAATATAACATTTATCTTATTTTATTTTTTTATTCATATTTTTTATTTTTTAATTTTTTTTTTTTTTTTAATTTTCAAAAGTTTATATTTCTGTGAAATTTTCATAAAATAAAATATAATAAGTGACTGATTTGCTTTCTTTACTTTCAGTTGTTTCTGTTTGTTTTCTTCTTTCTTTTTCTCTTTAACTTTGAACTGAATTATTCGTTAAAATAACATAATATACAAAATTTAACATAATTCTGTTTCAAAGATTTTCAAACTTTAACTTCTAATTAACATATATGATAATTTATGCTGATCATGCTGTTTCTACTCAGATGAAATTCCTCGTCCTCGTCACCGTCGTTGCTCTGCTGTCTGCTGGTGCTGATGCTTCTAGCATTGGCGACTTCTTCAGCGGCCTCTTCCACAAGGTGGGCGACACGCTGAAGCAGGTGACGGCCACAGTGAAGCCCCTCGCCGCGCAGCTCGGACAAAGTCTGCTGGACACGCTGAAAACACAGGGCAGTCAGTTACTGGGCGGCGTAGTGTCCAGTGAGTACCCGCTTTCTTACTGTGACCGTATAATGTATTGTGAATGAGGATTATTATTATTATTATTATTATTATTATTACATTTAAAAAAAAATTATTATTACTTTATTATTTATTACTTTGCATATTAGTACACTGAATCAGTAAAAAGGCTTATTATATTAAATAATCTATAATAATAATAATAATAATAATAATAAAAGACGGTTAGGATAAAAAAAAAATAACAATAAAATAAAAATGAATGAAAGAACTGAATTTAACAAAAGAAACAATAAAACATAATTTCAAAGCAAGAATTATAACATTACAAAAAAGCTTATTAAATAAATTACTTAATCATTAATTACTAATTAAATGTAGAAAAACTCACAAAAATTAACAAAATAAAAAATAATATAAATTAATTAATAACAGAGAAAGATTATTAAATGTTCTTCTTTTTAATTTCTATAAATTTTATAAATTAAATAAAAATAAATAGACTTTGTTATAAAATTACGTCTTTGGTGTTAAACTATTCAAATCTTTGTTCAGGTCTGACCGGTGCTCTCAGCTCTGCTCCAACCAAGAGAGAGTAAGTAATTTATTTTATTTATAAATAATTCATTATAAATAAATAAATAAATAAATAAATAAATAAATACTAATAATAACAATGATGATGATGACAATGATGATTTAATCTAATATTAAAATCATTAAAAAACTGAATTTAGTTCACACATAAGATAGTATATAATTGTCAATACCTTTATCCTTCCATAACTTATTATAATGCGCAAAAAAAGGTAGTGCTGAATAACACATCATACACTGTTAATATCTAACAAAATTCATGGTTTTAATTCAGTAGCCGTGCTCTGGGAAATAGAAAGTTGATATTAGGATCGGAGCAATCACAATCTGTAACATTCACTTTTCTCAGTTATAAAGTTGAATTATAAAAGTAACTTTTATCATCTGTAAAGTGGCAGAAGCTGGTTTCAGATTAACAGCAAATGAGCGCTAATTATAAATCTGCTGTCGAGATGTTATTTTACATCTTTGCTGCTAACACTTTTTTATGTTCAAATCTGCTGAGGATAAAAACCATCCCCATTGTTTATTATTTTATTAATTCTTTCCTCCATCCATTCATTGTTTCATCCTTCATTTATTAACTTATTCATTCATTCCTGCACTCTGTTTCACAGTATCGCTCACGTTGCCTCGTTCCTCGAGAAGGGCAAGCAGGTTATTGGAAAACTGGCCACCAACTTGAACAACATCTTCCAAGCCGCCATGGGCAAACTGGCCAGCATCGGAGACAAGATCCACAGTCTGGAATTCCTGAAAGAACCAGTCGAGAATGTCATCAGTGAAATCAAGAATGTTGTCAGTAAGTAGACTTAGATCATAGACACGTCATGAAGTCAAGAATGTTGTCAGAAAGTAGACTTAGATCATAGACACGTCACGAAGTCAAGAATGTTGTCAGTAAGTAGACTTAGATCATAGACACGTCACGAAGTCAAGAATGTTGTCAGTAAGTAGACTTAGATCATAGACACGTCACGAAGTCAAGAATGTTGTCAGTAAGTAGACTTAGATCATAGACACGTCACGAAGTCAAGAATGTTGTCAGTAAGTAGACTTAGATCATAGACTCGTCATGAAATAAACAATGCTATCTGTAACTGGAAGTAACTCCTACACAGGATATTCTAACCTTTTTTGTTAACTCATCAATCAAAATGTATTCTCACTGCACACGCTTATTTCCAGAAGATATATATTAAAATACATAACAAACCACATTTTTTAAAACTTCATGAATCGACGAATGCACTCATTATAAATTAAAATTCATGAAATAAGTTAAAATAAATACATATCTAATATTAATTCAAATTATACAACAGCATTAAAAGTTTAATAAAATTAAAAAAATTAAAAAAATAATGTCACTAGAAAACAGAATCATGCTCTGTCCTGTAGTAAGATGTGATTTTACTTGTTCCCAGGCCTGCACGGACATCTTCAACTCGCTAACATCGGCGAGCTGCTGAAGAACCCAGCTCAGTTCGTGCTTAAACTTGGCGGCAAAGTGCTCGGAAACCTCCTCCACAAACGTAACGCTGTGGTCGACAGTCTGAAATCCGTTGGTCAGTCCATGCTTGACATGTTCAAACCCTTCATTGAACAAGTCCACCAGGTATGTTTTACCTTTACCTAGAGCAGGATTTCAGAATGCAGGGGTGGCAAAGTTTCACTATAAAGAAAAAAAATCTATGGATCAGGCAGAAGGAAATAAACATAATTGCAGAAAGACGCGTTGATATATAATATTGAAACTGGATAATTAAAAAACAACTCATGGAGATTATTAGTTATATAGGCTTAATTTTACAAAATAAAACACGTAGAAACTTGGAAAAACGTCGATTTAGAGATGTATGTTTTTTTTATTAATTTTATGTTTTTTGTTTTATTTTATTGTTGTTGTTTTAGTAAATACTTTGTCAACTAATCGCTATTCCAACAGTTTTAACATTTCGCTTTGTTTCGCTTTGTCAGCACGTCGCCAACCTGGGTACCACGCTCACCAACGCTGCCTCTGGAATTGCTTCTGCCATCAAGCCACACATTGACGCTCTCAAAGGCCAGCTGACCGAACATCTGAACAACCTGAAACAGGCTGGAACCGCTCTTCTGCAACATGGAAAGGACGCCATTAAAGCCCTTGGCTCTGCTGCCACTGACATTCTTGGTAAGTAAACCAGCAGCGAATCCACCAGTTCTGAAGGGTGATCATAATGAAAACCGTGAAACTTCCGAGATGAAATCAGTCTAATTATAACAAAACATCAGTCTACTATTTACACATGTAACTGAATTACAAATCTTTTATGAGACTCACACAACTTATTGTAGCATTTATTTTAGAAATGACTTTACAGACTGACATTATTAATTTCCAGGTCAAACGATGAGCAATGCTGCCCCCGCCCTCCACCAACTCGCAGAGACAGGAAAAGCCGCCGCTGGCGTCATTGGACAACACCTCATTGAAGCCCTCGGTTAAACCTGTACTCAGTCTGAATAAACCCTGTTTTTAAATAGATCTCTCGTTCCTTTTGTTTTGTCCTTCGTTCTGAAGTATTATTTATTTATGTATTTAATCTTATTTTATTTATTTATTTATTTATTAGTTACTGTACACTATAGGATTATATATCACTGGATTCTTATTTAAAGAAAAAATTAATAATAAAATAAAAAACTGAAAGTGACTGCAAAAGCACAAATTAAATTTTGTTTAACCCACAGTTAACACAAATATTACAGAAATCATGACGTGAAATCCGCTGCTGTTTTTTGATCAGTAACAACTTATTTTCTGTAACGATGCTGTTTGAAAAAGTCTGTCACAGGCTACTTGCGCAGTAGTCCAACATGAACGCTAAAATAAAACGTACACCACACATTATAAATAAAACATAACTAAGAATGAAGTAAAAGTATTTTTATTTATACATTTAAAATAATTGTAACAAAATGATAAAATGGCCCTGTATCTGTCTCACTATGTCTTATTCTGAAAAAAATTACCTTATTAAAAGATAAAATAATTTTCTTATTTAAATTACTAATTTTGATCTATGTATAAATAAATACAATACAATTAGAAATAATGCCCTTACAAAACAGTATTAATCAAATACAATTAAATACAAGTTTTGTCAAAATTAAATGAAGCGCTGAGGAGATGAGTGGCGTAATTTCAAAGAAATGAAAAATTACCCCAAAACAACTTCAAAAATATTATCTTCTAAAATAAATATTATCTGCAATAAATCAATGACTGCATGCCATTCATTTAACTGTGCCCTTTAAAAACTTTGTAATTTTTAATTTTATTTACTTTAATACTTGCACACCTGTTATCTCAAAAAGAATGTTATATGGGCTGAACCATACTAGTTTAAGTACTTAAATTCATTACAATATATTTATTTATTTATTTATTTGTATCAGTGATTACATGCTAATACATTATTGGACCCTTATTTTAATATATAAATAAATAAATAAACAAATAAAACAAGTAATAAAATAAAGTATTAAATGTAATGGAACAAGTTAAGAAGTTTTGACATGCTGGTTATAAGCCCTTCAATACATTCATACACTCATTCATTCATTAATTTATTTATTTTTGATTTATGAATAAGTTTAAATATATAATTGCACCATGTCCCACATAAATAAATAATACCGTTTTACAACATACTGATTGTATCACAGTGAAATTGTAATTTAAAAAAATATATCCCAAAGCCTTCACATATACAGAACATAAACATAAATATTAACATAATCTGAATAATCTGAATTAAATTTCCTAATTAGTGTAAAAATGTTAGAATTTTCTTGTCATTTAATGTAACACATAATGTCTTAATTTAAAAAAAATATTTATATTATGTAATATATTATTTAATGTCTCTGATCATACAAAGTAACACATTTAATGACATCAGCCTCTAATATAACAGGTTAATACACTGTTTAACATCTTCAGTTGTCTAATGTAAACATTTTTAACATCTTAATGTCTTCTGTCATTTAATGTGAGTCAATGTCACACATTTAAAACAACAAGCCGTGCACCGTTCAACATAAAACATCTTTCAAAAAATATAAAATATGTTAAAAGTACATGATCCTGAGTATTTATGTATACTGAAAATATTTTTAAAAATAATACTAATACAATTATTATTATTATTATTACATAAAGAAAAAAACAAGCTAAAAAATATGTAGCTATAACTGATAAAACTTCACTTTTTTTATCTAATAACTGATATATAAAAAAACAAATGTTTATTTCACAGCTTATCAGTTTCAGATAACAAATGTAAAATAACTAGAAAACACAAGATCTGGGATAAAAACATATTTAACAACAAACTTTAATATAACTATTTTCCTAACACTCACTAATATTTACAGTTAAAAACAATGTACAATTATATCAATTTTGTTATATTTGTATACACAAAATTTAAAAATTATAAGCATTGGTAATTAACAATTTTTGTATAAAAGTAAATTTAAAAAATAATTTTACCTGATAACACTCAACCTTTTAATATGAATATCAAAATATTCTTAATAATAATGAAATTAAACATCACCATTCGTCTAAAACTATTTTCTTATAAAATAGAAAAGGAGTAAACACATTTCCTTTTAAATAATTATTTTTACATAAATGAATGCATTATTTTCATGTGTATATGTATATATATATATATATATATAAAGAACTATAAATGAGGTGACCAAACATAATAAAGCTGTCCTGATTGTAATTACAATTACTGTTTAGTAAAGATTATAAATTTGTATAAAAAATATATAACTTATATAAATACTGTTGTGCTGTTTTGATTCTAAGCTATATAAAAAGCAGTCCAATTATTCTTTTTTTTTTAGTTTTCTTGGTTTTATTAGATAACAATTCAACAGTACATTGCACACTGACATCACTGTTATAATGTTTTAAGATAAAATAATATAGATATAGATACATTATGTCTATAATTTCAAATCTTAAATATCATTCCCTTGAAAATTCTTCACTTTAAAAGTCATAGTAAGAAGAAGACCTGAAAATAATAAATTTCAAATTGAAGAAAATAATTTCTTTCTGTTAATGAAAAATAATCAATTAATAATTACATGTACAAAAAAAAAATATTTTGTAGAAGACCAAGGAATTAATTTATATATTGAAAGTAATATTTACTATTAACATTTTTAAATAAAATTATATATATATATATAAATTAAATACCTAGTTTATTTAATGGCTCATTAATTTTCAACATCAGTCAAAAGTTCTGGCAAAGAAAACATATCTATCAGTTTAGTACATAGTTGTTTTTCCTTTCTTTTTAAAGAGGCTTTACATTCCTATGTAAGATATGACATCATGATTATTCAAGACAGAAAACTGACTTACATAAGTAAATATTCATTTATTTTATCTTTTTAATTTAGTTTTCAAGTTTTAACACTACAGGTATTAATTATGTGCATGTTTTTGTGTGTCTGTATTTGTGTATTTACATATAAACTTACTTGCAAATGAGAAAGCTGACACCATGAAGAACATTCCATACCAACCAATAATAACTTTGAGTTGGGACGTGAGTATGGCACCCACTGGATTTGTAATTACCTGTTGACACAAACAAAACATTTAAATATTTTCTTAAACATTCAGCAATTTATTATCTCTTTTATCCATTAACATTTAATTATGTAAGACAAAATAATAAAAATAATCACCTTTAAAGTTGAATAGTGTGTAATATTTTGAAGTCTACATACTTTGAATTTGTTATATCAAAATTGTTATAAAAATAATTCCTTATTAATTAAACTGAGGTTTTATATTAGAGACAAAATGTAAAACTGAAACACAGGGTGGAAACAGAAATGGTTGATAAATGTTATGAAATATATAAATGATTCATCAATGTCTTTCTTACCTTTATTTACTTTATTTATTTATTTATTTATGTTCATATATCATTTATTTATTTATTTATTTATTTATTTATTTATTTATTTATTTATTTTATTTTTTATTTATTTATTTTGTCTCATTTGCCTTAACTAATTTTATATTGTTATTGTTTCTCTTGGCTATTTTTAAATTTTGTTTTGGATATTTTCTATGTTGATTTAATTTTCTTTTCACTATGATATTTTACACATATTAATAGAAAAATAATCGTTAAATAAGAAAGCTATAATTACAAATCTTCACTACCTGCGAGGTAAACAGGAGGCCATAGTTCACTGCGTAGTGAGTTTGACCAAACGCTCGGGCAATTGCTGTGGGCATCAGAGAGAAGTTTCCAGAAAACGTGAGAAATATGAGACAAACCCAGATGAAGAACATGGCTTTTCCAGCAAAACTTGTCAGACCAATAGTCAGCATGAGAATGGTGAACACTCCACAGTTACAAGTCATAGCAACCTGGGTAGATAAAAAATATATTACACAGTAGAAAATATAAAGTCTACTACATTATAAATCAGTTAACATGAATAACAGTTGTACAGAGCAACCTCATGAGATGAAATACAAACCATATAGTTATATATATATATATGTATGTATGTATGTATGTATTTGTGTACTTGGGTGTTAATGTATTTATGTTAATTTTATGTACATGTTGAATGTATGAATTAATGTTTATAGGATATGTACATACTGACTGTTGTTTGATAAAGAGACTAACTATATGGTTTGTATTTCATCTCATTGCTCTGTACAACTGTTATTCATGTTAACTGATTTATAATGTAGTAGACTTTATATTTTCTACTGTGTAATAGTACAAACATACAGACAGAACATTTCTTATGAGTAATTACAATAAAACTTTAAATTAAATAAAAATGAATGTCTGATAATTCAATCAGTAATATCACTGGTTAACAGAGAGCAACAATACACATCCCTGCCTGCGATGCTGTGTTATTTGAAGACTTAATTTCTTTCTTTATAAAAAACCCAGCAGTACTATTTTCTAATCCCCAGTGACAAAGTATTCTAAAAACTGAACTCACTTTAAACGAAGTCCTGTCAGCTAGGTGACCCCACAGTATTCTTCCTGCAGCATTGAACACAGCAGCGAAAGCACCAACCAACGCAAGAAAAACATCATCATTAATGAATGTCTGACCATACGCCTGAAACAAACATTTTAAACACACTTTTAACATGTGCAGATCTCATAATACAAAGGGATACGTTATTTCTATTACAACTGATATTTTATCTTCTTCCCTTATACAGGAATGCACATACCCATAGCCTTGCATGAATCTGTTATAGAACATATGTTCGAACAGGAAATATACTTGGAAGTTCTAAGAAAATCTGATTTAAGAAATATATCTCAAGCCAAAGCTTTACAGTCAGGAATTCAGAAAACTGTTGTAGCAGATGATTTTCTAAATTAATTACTTAAAGATTAAATAAAAGATATTATGCCAAATCCATTAATACTATATTTGAAGCTATTTATAACTTAATTAATGCTTTACCTTGTATAATGATGATATAAAAGTTACTCCTTGCCCATTGAATAAAAATATCATCCACAGGACATAAAATGGTTTTTTCTTTAATATTTCTGTTGGTGATAAAGTCATACTTTCATCCAAAGCCCTGTAAATAAAAATTTAATTAACATTATGTAAGTACATGTTAATGCATTTAGAAATACATTTAGACTTATGTATACTAAACAAATAAAATACACAGAGGGGGAGAGGGGAGGGGAGAGGGAGAGGGAGAGGGGGGAGAGGAGAGAGAGAGAGAGAGAGAGAGAGAGAGAGAGAGAGAGAGAGAGAGAGAGAGAGAGAGAGAGAGAGATTCAATGAGAATGAGACAAACACATTTAGAAAAAATAAAAATACTGATACAAAGTATTGAAACTGAGTAATGTACAAAAATATTCAGCTACAGGTAGAGTAAAAGTGATAAATACAAAGTTTTAATGTTCCTTTTAGCAGACATACAGCAACTTCAATCATCATATCATATAAAAATGATTCCGAGAGTAATATATATATTGTACCTCTGTTTAGTCATCACTTCATTGTCAACATTTTTGTCAGACTCTGGAGTGCTCTCCCCTTCTAAGTCAAGACTATCATCCTCATCACCGAGCAATGATTTCTTTTCTTCCTTTTTATTAATAGATTTCACTGCATCCTTTGTTGTAGCGACATATGTACAGGTTACTGCCTAAACAAAATCAACAGTAAGACAAAACATTTTATTAACATTCCATTCATAGGCACCTTGTTAATGACAAAATGGGTATGAATAACTGGTGCTAGTTAAACATGTATTTTCAAGTATAGAAAATTAAGATTAGAGAGACAGAGAGAGAGATAGAAAGTTACAAAAATACATGCACAGGTAGACATTTACAGAAATACAGATGTAACATCACAGATGTTACATAAAATACAAAAAACTAAATTTATCTTATAATTTCAAATTCAAGAAATTAGTTATTAATAAAAGAAAACAAATCATAGAAAATAGTTTTATTAAGGTTATTGACAAAGATTTAAAACTAGCTTTAAATAATACATTTCTATGTATGCTACTCATTAATGTAAATCCTCTCTTCACAGTTATCCAAGAATCTCTTGTAAATTATTTACATGGTTGTTGGCAAATTTGCGGCATTTGTAAGAGTTTTAAAACAAAACCGAATTTTTTATTTAAAAGCATCTATTCAATCAAATGTGTCATATAACATGTACGATATACCTCAGGCGGTGGAAATACGACCAGCATTGAACCAATCAGCTGCATTGTTGCATAGCAACCACCCATCAACAGAAACATGTAGGGTACATTGTCAAGAATTCCATCTTCTTTAGTAAAATATCTGTATATTTAGCAATTATAAAAAACCAAGTTGTCTCTGCCAACTCTATTAATAATAAATACAAAACAGAAATCCAAACAATTTCTCACAAATCTATACATCTGTATGGGTCATTCCGTGTCAAATCACCCAATGGTTTAAACCCAACCTTCTCAGATTTTTATGAAACTTGGTATACTTGTTGACTGGGATCCCACAGCACCAAATCTGAAATGTTAGCTCAATCAGACCAGTGGTGTGGGAGATACGGCCCACCGAATTTTGAGATTTTTGGCAAAAAATGGGTGTGACCACCAACCTTAGAACCCTCATATCTCGGGAACTACTGGGCCAATCTTCATAAAATTGGTATTGTTAGAAAGGCCCTTTTGACCATGGTGAGAAGGTTAAGCATCAGAAACACCTAGTTCTCTCAAATTTATGTGAACTTTATGCATACATGTAGGCCTACAATGTCTTACTCAATGATCAAGAAAGATGGTGATCCCTAGCATCCAGAATTGATCATTCAGGTTTTAGTTAATCAGATGTTCATGGCTGAAAAGGTGTTATTTTCATGTATATAAATGTATTTCATGCATTTTTTAAATCTATATTGTGGCTAAACAAAAAATATTACACCCAGGAAACTTTTATATGTTTTAGTTAACATGTGGGAGATTAAATTTCAATAAAGGTCATCTCAAGATCACGTGATCCACGCAGTTAATTTCAAGGTCATAGCAAAGGTCAAAAAATCAAGGTAGTCCAATATTTTCCAAACTAAACAAAAATGGCATATTTGGAATCTGGTCTGATTGAGCTAACATTTCAGATTTGGTGCTGTGGGATCCCAGTCAACAAGTATACCAAGTTTTATAAAAATCTGAGACAGTCGGGTGTAAAAAAAATATTTTCTGGGGTGATTTGATACGGAATTACCCGTATGTATTATAAAGAAGAAGGTTAGAAAAAGGTTTGAACTTATTTTAACTTATCTTTCAATTGAAATATTTTGTTTTCATGAAGAAAATATGATATTAAATCTAAAATTTCTAAAAAGGAAAAAAGATCATGTTTAAATAAATATATATATATATATATATTTATATATATGTTTCATATATATATATATATATATATTATATATATATATATATATATATAATAATAGATAGATATATAGATATATATATATATAAAACATATATTGGAATAGACAGTTAAAAAACCCCACATGATAATGAACAAGAAACAGAAGAACAGAGCACAGATATCTTATTAATACAAAAATAAAATACTATTAAAAACAGAATATTAAAACTGATGTTATTACTGTGATAAAGCATATAAATAAAACAAAGCAAAACAAAAATAAATAAATAAAATTAACCCCACTTACTTGACTCCATTTACTGGGTGTGTTGGTGATTTGTTTTCTGGGTTGATGAAAGCTGTCTGAATCTGATCAAAGATGAAAGAACCTCCCCCAAAACCTGCCACAACAAAACCATTCACCAAACCCTTCTTTTCTGGCATCCACTAAAACAAACAGTAAAAAATGAGTCATTCACGGTTTGACATAGATAAATGTCAACTGAAAATGTAATCTTGTCCAGAAAACTTCTTAAACTAAATATCCAAGTGATCTGTTATTTCAGGACAAAATCAACCATGCTGGAGATGTTTTATTTGAGTTGTATAGTTATATAAAACAAGAGTGACAACTTACACTCATAGCACAAGCCATAGGAACAGCATAGGCAATGCCAACTCCAAAGCCAAACATCAAGCCGTATGTAATGACCGTGGCAGCAAACGACCATTTGATTGTGAAATAAGTTAGTAAGACACCAGAGCTAGGAGAATAAATCATTTTAGTAACAGCATACACTACAAAAGCATTTCAAAATACATCTAATTTACATTCAGATTTTTTTAATGAAAACTATTCATCATATATATATATTATATATATATTCCCCTCAGTTATTTCCCAAACAACCCAGTGACCAGTTTATCTAAGGATATGGTATGTGCTTTCCTTATTTGATGCTTAGAAACAAAATTGGGGAAACTGCTTCTGATCGTTAACATCAGCTCACAGAATTTTCACTCAGATCAGTTTCAGATTAAAATCAATACACAAAAAAATATATCCTAAGTTAACTGTAATCAGAAAAATATATGTCAGTGATTTTTCTTTTTTTAAATTATCTGTAAAAGTGTTGGAACAGACGTTTATAGCAGTTTTCAATAGGTGGGCACATGATTTCATTTCACACATTTATTGAAAGATGAACAAAATAAATCTTTGGACAAATATTTAAATAATATCTTTAAATTTAACTTATTAAAAGATATCAACTTTTGTTCCAGCCCAATAAAATCTTTAGTAATTTCCTTGTTAACTAAAAAGCACAATAAGCATGATCTAACCTATAAACATTATTGTTGAGATAATTGATATTTTAAGTTAATAAAGCAAACAAAAAATTAAAAGTGATATTCTCAATGTTCTTTATGTGTACAGTTAAATGTTACTAATATAACATTCTGATACAAACTAAACTTAACTACAGCATACTTGATCCAAAGTTTTTCTTACTTTCTGGGACATATGACCACATGTGTTTCTCAATACATTTCACCTTTCATTTGATCACAAGCAAATCACCATCAAAGCTACACTTTAAACAACTGCACATGTTGTTCTGCCCATCTGATTACCTCATTAATAATCCACCAGTCAGTGTTGTGAGGCGTGGCCCAATCTTCTGACACAGCAGACCCCCAAGAAACATGGACACACCCTGCCCCATTCCAGACATGGCAAAAATCCAGATACTTGTAGCATATGTAAGGTCAGCAGGTGAACTGTATTCTCGAATGTATGATGTCACATAGGGGGTCATGTTACCTGCAAAATAATAATAATAATAATAATAATAATAATAATGATAATGATAATGATAATGATAATGATAATGATAATGATATAATAGCGAGGAATATACACCAAAAGCCATGGTGTATTATCCTGTCTGTGACATGATGCATACTTTAGACATATTTCTGTGAGTAGCCTGTGAAAGGAGTAGCAGGTTTCCTCTCTTATTATGTCTGTCATCCTTGGCCTTACGATTGTGATTTTCATGACAAATGAAAAATTTGTAATTTTATTTTTACTGTTTTAATCTTGCCTTTCTAGGTGTTTTTAACTCATTTGCACTTCTTGACAATAGTTTATTATGAGTATGACAAGGGGGGGGTGTCAGTTTTGACCAACAATACTTCTATTTTAACACTCGCAGCTAATGAAGAAAAGGACGAACTAGTCCCGTTACTAAAGCCTAAAGTTTGTCTAAAGGTAACATATGTTTAATTAATTTAATGTTACAAACTTAGTGTTGGTGTTAGAAACTCTTTTCTTTTGTTAACCATTAGACGTAAAAACAAATTTCTGCATTACAAACCATAGAGTGTAACTTGTAAAGACAAGGAATATAAATGTTATCTGCAACAACAAACCAAATGTGTAAACTGTCCCAAGTGACAAATGGACTAAAACTCCGCCGAAAATCACCAAACACCCTCGACATCGTCTACTGAACGCCATACCAGATTTTCTTTATTTGTAAATTCTACTTTTTCTTCTGTGACAAATGTAAATTCCTCCTTTGAGCTGCATTCATAAATATTTCATTTTTTATATTTTAAAATTATTATTTACTGCTGCATTTATATTTAACGATTTTTTCGCTGTGTAATTAAAAAGTGCTCGCTACCTCACATGAATGAAACCGTCGAACATGATTATTTTTATTTTCTTGGTGAGGCATGCGTACTTATGTGTAATGTCATAACCGTTTTTATTTCTTACGTCAATAACGGTAAAATGTATGATCAAAGTACAGTATGCGCTCTAAATATGCTTATACTTAATTTTTCCGTTTGTTTTACTTATTACTGTTATTTTCTTTGATGAACTCTTTCTTCTTTTTACGTACCTTGGATTACTATGATAGGCATAATGATCATCATCAACAATAACAACAATAATAATAAAACTGTATTGACGTAGAAAGTCTACTTACACCTGATTAGCATAAAACCAGGAAAACTGGTTTAGTGTTCACACTAAACCATTTGAATGAAAATTTAAGAAAACTATAAGCTTTCACAAACATTTGTTAACATTGCACCTGTGATTAAGAAACATTCGAGGTAAAGTAAATTTATATTCCTAGACAATTATTATAAACTAAATTATATCTGTAGACACTACTGTAGAAATATTTTGGAAATACAATATTAATCAGGATTTTATCACATAGTATTACATTATAAACGTGCGCGCGAACACACACACACACGCGCACACATACACACACAAATATTCAAAGAGAAAACATTCAAATTAAGTACATTGTTACAAACATACAGAGACTGTAGGTAGTTAGACAGAGGGTCATAAATACACACTTAATCACACATACATACACACATACAATTTATACAGTATGTGTATGTTAGTTGCGTTTAACATACAATTATTCACTGGTGTAATGTTTTTGTATGTTTTAATAGATGAATTTGGCTGAGCAGCTGAAAAACGTAAAATTGAAAGCACCGAAAGAACCTGTCAAAGATTATTCGTCTCCCCGGATGTGCGGTTTTATCTCTGAAAGGGAAATAACCGATTATCAAAACTCCGTGCTTGACGTCAATACCGAACAATGGCTGGAAACATTAAGTGACGTCACTTTCCTCACGGAGTACTGTCCAATCGATATACACGAAGCGGAAATAATGATCACTCTGTTTGAAAGACTTTATAAAAACCTTGATCCCGTTGGTATTTCCAAAGTGGAATGGCGGGACAATTTGACAGCCGACGAAAATAACGTAATTAGGAACATGACTGATAGACTTTCTACAACAATGATGAAATTTACAAGTGGTGATGGCTTTGCGTTTGTTAAGACCTCTTGCAGGAGTCCAAAAGATGCTCCTTTAGCTCAAACTCGGTTTAAGAAAATTGTTAACCTGCGATTAACCGAAGCAGACGACAGTGATTCAGAAAATACTCGGATTATCTGTCTACTTCAAGCGGCATTCGAAGCTATGAAAGTGAAAACCGCTGACGAGGCTTTGGACATGATGTTCCGAAGTGAGCGAGTTTATCAAGACATGTTGCTTGCTGTCCAAATACGCGCCAGATTCCGTGAAAATTTTGTTGTTAGACAGTTTGTACACATTGATGTTGACATGGAATTTCGAGGTTTTGTTTACAAAAATAAACTTGTTGCTCTTTCACAGTATAACTATTTGATATATTCCACAAGACTGGTTGAAAGGAAAGAAAAAATTAATAAAATTATTAAACATTTCTTTTACAATGAGGTGAAACCGAGAATTATGTCATGTCAGAAAATTCCAGAAAATTACATTGTCGATTTTGCTGTTTGCGATGAAGGTAAATATATTTATTTTAAATTGAAAGGCTCAGTATTTGCTATTAATGTTATGGTTTTGAATCCTTACGTCAACTTTATAATAAAAATAAATAAGTGTTAAAATTAATTAACGACTCGACTGTTACAGCTGATAATACTACTACTATTACAACGGTTACTTTTTGTCTTTTTACTCATTTAGGTCAGAAGGTTTGGGTCATAGAAATCAATCCGTTTCTGCAGACGACAGATGGCGCTCTCTTTAGCTGGGAACATGAGCGACATCTGCTGGAAGGAGAAGATTTTGTCTTTAGAATTGTGGAGAGGTTAAAACCAGGAGCTATGACAATGTTACCTCTGAGTATTAAAACTCTTCTTCTCTGATAGAATGAGCGTTTTGTAGTACCTTGTCGTTGTCGTTGTTGCTCACAGAGCTCTTTGTGATTGAATCAATATTAATTTCATGTTGATTAAATTGTGCGATTTTTCAATTAAATTTATTACTATTGTTGTCGTTGTTGTTTCGTTCATTAAATCTATCTTTGTTTCTCTGAGAGTTTGTATATATCGCTTTGCTGTAGTTGATTGTTGCTGTCGTGGTTACAGAAAGAATGACTATGTAATTTAACAGATTTTTGTTTTCTTCATGACAAAAATATAACTATAAATAAAATAAGTAATTTGTACAAACATATATCGTGTCAGTGCTAATTAGTTAATAATAATAATAATAATAATAATAATAATAATAATAATAATAATAATAATAATAATAATAATAATAATAATAATCATACTCACACTCATACTCATAATCATAATAATAATGATTTTAGCTGTAATAATAAACTAAAAAAGGAAATCCACTCCAAAACATTCTCTCTGTTTCCTGTTCATCAAATTATTTTCGTTCATACACATACACCTGTACAAGATTTCTCGGCAAATAATTCAAACTGGCATTATCTTCAGTGACAGCTGGAAAGAAAATCTATTAATGTACATTGTATGTAACGTCATTAATCTTATGATAATTCAACCGGGTATAAGTAATCTTATCAACTGGCTCAGTGTGTTACATATTTTAGATATTAACTGTGGCTAGATAATACTGTAGGTTTTAACAACACTGCATTGTATGTAGCTCCGTTTTTACGACGAATACGAAACACATTTAATAAAGTGTACTGGGGATCGTTTCAAACGTAAATATACGTTGATTCTCATTCTCTTTTAACATGTTTTTAAAATAATGTTATTATTAACGTAATTTTCTTTTTCTTTTGTTTGATTGTTTGAATGACAGAATACATAAAATGCAATATAAAAACATGTGGGTGTGTCTATCTATGTATGTATGCAGTAGCAGTAATACTTCTTATTATTATTAATATTATCAATATATATATATATTTTTTTTTTTTTTTTTTTTTTTTAATATTTTTTTGTTCTATTAACTTTTTTATTTAAGTGTTGTTGGGTTGTTCTTGTTTGGGGGGTTGGGTATTTACACTTATTATCACCCGCCAGTAACGGTTCTGTATGGAAATTGCAAAATTGATCTTCGACAGGTCTGTAACTATGGACGCTTTTCGTGTTTTGTCAGTCAGACAATAATACTTGTGAGTAATGTATTATCGATCTCGCCACAACATCGCTAGATAAATTCATTTTAAAATTACTTTAGTTTTTTTAGCACGTCGAGCAAGTTTCATATTACTACTGCCTTTTGTGTTGATGTGAAGGCAGTAAAATGGCTTCATTTAGATTTTTTGATACCACCCCGCGTTTCTGTTTCGGGTTTGTAGTGTGAAAGGAAAATGCAGAACTGGTTAGTTTAATGACGTTCTCTGTATACAGACGACAGTATTAGATTGTTGGGCAAGTTTTCAAAACTTAAGCTTATTGTTCCCATATTGTTTGTTGTTGGTACTTGATTGGAAGATGTAACAATGAAATTAGACTTGCTTTCACCAAACAGGTAAGGTTTTTTCACCTTTAACAAAGTAAACAAAGCCAAATATGTTTTTATTACCTGAGTATATATTGCGCGTGCTTGGCAGACGATATGTTTTCAAGTGTTGCGATAAGGAATGGTTTACGGTTAGAGGAAATGGTTCAGAATGGATTAAAAAAGAGTGGATATAAGTATTATGTGGTGGTGGAATAGAGATGAGACAAGATTTTAGTCTGCTGAGCAAACAAAGAGAAACGCCGATAAGATGCGAGGCGTGTTTGTTAGTAGGAGACAAAACTAAGCACAACAGAAAACACGAACAAACGAGGTGATTGTTTAACTTCTATTGTAAATTTAACTACTACTATATTTACTACTACTACTACTACTACTACTACCACTACTACTACTGCTACTATCACTACTACTTCTTACTATCACCACTACTATTATTATCATTATTATTATTATTTAAATATTATTATCACGTATATATGTATGTATGTAGGTATGGATGGATGGATGGATGTATGGATGAATAGATGTATGGATGTATGTTTGTATGTATGTATGGATGGATGTATCGATGTATGGATGTATGTATGTATGGATGTATGGATGTATGGATCTATGGATGTATAGATGTATGGATATATGTTTGTATGTATGTATGGATGTATGGATGTATGAATGTATGGGATGTATGTTTGTATGTATGTATGTATCTATCTCTCTATCTATCTATCTATTATCTTTATTTTCATTATTTTAAGAGGAAAGGAATATTTAATTATATATTTTTTACAAAATAGTAAAAATTTTAATTTTTATGTAAATGTATTTAAAAGAAAAAATAGTGCTTACTTATAAAGTCTTTGAATATTATACAACTGAAACCAAACAAATATAATAAGTGTATTCGGTTAATATCATTAACAGTAGTAAAAATAAATAAATAAAATCTTGCTAGCCGTTCTAATGGTATTTTTCACCAATATGTTTACACTGAATAGTTGCAATACGTCGTTAACTTTGAAATGAGAAAAAAGAAAGAGAGAGAGAGAGAGAGAGAGAGAGAGAGAGAGAGAGAGAGAGAGAGAGAGAGAGAGAGAGAGAGAGAGAATTTTTCTAATGAATAAAATATAAAGAAAACACACACACATACAAACACAAAAGAATCGTTTCTTTTGGAAAAAATGTATTAACATCAAATATTTCAATAATTATTTTCTAATTCTAATGATATCGCCTTCAGTATTGATATAACGGTACACCTTTTCCCAGTGATTTATAATAATCATTTTATAGTAACATTTATAAATATTTCAACATTGATAAATAGATATAAGTAACTGGAATAGTTTAATAGAAATAAATAATATGCCAGACTTGTTAGCACGCACTACTAAAAAATTAAACTTACAGTTAATTAATTAACATAATATTTAGTTTCTGTTAATCGATAACCCCAGGCGGTGTCGTTAAACCATCAACTTGAGGTTTAAATAGGTACTTGTACAAAGACAAAAATATTAAGACATTTATATAAAGGTAAAACTATACATACAGACAGACACACACACAGAGAGAGAGAGAGAGAGAGATTTAACTCTCTACGTAAGTAATAACGTATTTCTATAAAGATAGCTTGGTAAGTATTTATTTTGAGCTAACTAAATATATCTTAAAACGAAAAAAAAAAATAAATAAAATAAACAACCAGGTAACAGTTAATTTTTACAACCATAAAGAGTATTAATTGTTTGCAAAAAAAAAAAAAATAATAATAATAATAATAATAATAATAATAATAATAATAATAATAATAATAATAATAATAATAATAATAATAATAATAATAATAATAATAATAATAATAACTGGGCAATTCAGTGATATATAATATCTACATTATTCTGAAAACATTTAAAATTTTTTTATTTCTGCAGCTCTAAGAAGAAACATGAAGCAGCTCTGTCCACAATGCCGGAGTGGCTGCAGCAGTACGAGAAGGTGTGTCAGCGACAGCAGAACTACGTCCGACAAATCCACACATTACGAAAAAGTCTGCAAAAGCGAGAAAACCAACTAATGATGGTCAGCGTAGAACGCATGCGCCATCTCAAGAAAAGCCGCTCACGTCCTACTAAGTATCCCCATGACTCGCGCATGCCCATTCAACAAGTTCACCTCGGACCTGAACCGTTTCCGCAGAGAGTGTGCGTTCTTCATGAACGTCAGGGCAGGATTTTTACAGTTCCTCATGCTCTTCCTCGCAAGCTCCTTCCAGTGGTGCGCGACAGAAGACAGTTACCTATTCTCCCGCCAAGACAGACTGTTGATCGCCTGAAGACAGACTATGAGCCGATAGAAGCGATCGCGGAACGAAACAAAATAAATCTGAGTAGCTATCTCAAAGATGGCTGCGGCTTACGGCTGTCAAAACAAACCCTGAGTATGTCGTCCATGACAACATACGACTCGGACACAGACACCCCAGACGACGCCTCTTTAGAATACATCACGAACGTTAGTTCTAAGAAAAGCTTACATCACTAGTCCAGTACACGAAGCAAAGATCAAAATCATTGCTAGTACTCTCAATATTATCAAGAAATTTTAGTATTTTCTGTGTTCGAACTGAAGTCGCATTGAAAGAGAAAATACCAGATAATTTGAATACTCAAAAACCTGTTAGTTCATAGGAAAAACTGGTTTCTAAAATAACAACAACAACAACAAAAATAATAATAATACCTTGAAAGTATAGAAAATATGTTTGTTCATACTGACTGGAAGTATAATTAAAAATAAAATTAAAAAATTATATTAATGTCACGTTTTAATTAGTTAATGCATACAGTTATTTTCATTACTCTCTGTGTGTGTGTGTGTGTGTGTGTGTGTGTGTGTGTGTGTGTGTGTGTGTGTGTGTTTCGTTAGTGGTGGTGTAGTGATGTGTTATTTTTTTATAATAATATTTTTGATGACATTAACAATGCTATTAATGTCACAGTTATATTATTTCAGTTTATTATATTAAAATAGACTGACTATGTTTTGCAAGAACAGAAAGAGTGAAACTTTGTGTAAAATCTTCATTATCTCTGCGGTATTTGAATGTTAAGTCATCTGAAGTTTTAGGTTTGTCAGGGCAAACAGTCGTACAGAGGTTTTACTTTTCCCAAGACAGTGTTAGTGTTAGAGAAATTTGTTACAGAAAAGAGAGTGTTTAATAGATTTATGGTACGAGGTGTTTGAGATGTAATCACAAAACTTACCATTTTTAATACCGATACTTTAAGAGAGGCTGGTCTGTAACATGCAGAATTCATGAGTGTTTTTAATAACTGGTTGACATAGTAACTAGAGTTGTTTTATAAACTATTTATTATCTTGTCATTACACTGCTGGAATCTTCATGATGTCTCTGGCTTACAGTCTACTGTGACTGAATGCGAACTCATCAACAGGCGTAATTAACTTGAACATTCAATAAGAACGAAAACAAAATTGAAGTTTGTTCTTTTAAAGACAGAATTTTCTAATAAATTGCAATACTAAAATGTGGAATTTATGCAACATTTTTATTTTTATTTTTGCAAATTTATAATGACACAGTTTAATTTGTTTCTTAAAATCAATTTCCATTGAGCCATGTTTTTATAATGATGTCTGTGGATTTGAGCCAATTTCCTCTTGAATAATTAATTCAAAATACAAAACAATTAATATCTAAATTAAAATCATTTTATTTGTAATGTTTTGATAATAACTGTACGTAGAAATTAAGAAAACCAGAAATTATAAATTTAAACCAAATCGTTAAGCTTTTGATTCAAAAATACTTTTATACACATCAAGAAATGTTCTTATTCAGTCAGGTCGGTGAATCGTCATCTTCCAAAAGTTTCTGGTAGTCGGAAACGTAATAAATCAGAAATATTTGCCCAGATATTAATGTAATTCATGAATAAATTAGTTTAATAAATTTCGCATAGCTTTAATTAGTTCAG